>OZJO01024735.1:0-12415 GCA_900406225.1 Acrobeloides nanus | reverse complement strand
TTTTGAATCGTTTAAACACTAAATTAACAAATTCAAAAAGAATTAATGTTATCGGACTTAGCTATCGTTTTTTATCAGCCTTCAAAATCGTGTTACACCGGTGTAACAGCCGGCATTAAAGGGTTAATAGACCAATAATTTCTGTAAAAAAAATTTGGAAAAATTCACGTTTTTAAAATGAACACTTCCAAATTATTCCTTGTAAGAATCAATTCAAAATCGCATACTTTCTCATTCCGATTACTCCCATTTACTTTGTTGATAAGAAATGTCGAATTCTATAAATCGTAAGTTTTCTGGACATATTTTTTCGGTTTTTTAAGATTAATAAAAAATTTGAGGCCAATCATAGAAATTTAGGGGGTGGTCGCCGACCACCCTGATACAGCAGCATGAGGTCCGAAAAAGGAAAACGTACCGCATGCCGCAAGGGAAAAATAAAAAACGTATCGCATGCGCTTGCGGCACGTTAAAAAAATTTGTGACGTGAAGCACGTCGACCAAAAAAAAAGGTCGTCAAACGTACCGCAACCGCTCTGAACTACCACCCCCTTATACACCTATGAGGCCAATTTCCGAAAAAAACTACGCACTTTTAGGCTTCGCAATCTTCCTACCCGGGCAACTTTTTGTGAGGAACTTTTGCGCGCAAAAAAATAGGTTTTTCGGAAAATTGGCTTTGTTCGGTTTTTGTGTTTTTTTGACCCTACAGCTAAGGGATGTGTCAAAAATTTTTTGTCGACAAAAAATTGAGTTCAAACTCATATATGAGCTATCCGAATACGGCTCTAGGAACTTCCACAACGTTGTGGAAGTTCAGCATTTCGTTGTGGAAGTTCCTAGAGCCCCGAATACGTATATTTCAAATAAAAATTTTTTGAAATGCAGATTTTATAGATTCTGGCTACGGCACTGCTCAATGTACTGTTTGATTATGAATAGTCTTATAATAAAATCTTTTATTCATTCTACCACGTAAATTTGAGAACCAGCAAATTGTTCACCGTCAGTTATACATATAAAAAAATGAATGTGCGTCATGGATATCCTTATTTCTATAAGCTATACATTAAATTAATACAATAATAGCAAAAAAAACGAGAGAATAAAACAGAAACATTGCAGAAAATGCTGTAATAATATCAATTTTAGTTGTTTATATAGGGGCAAAAAGTTATGAAACATATTCAAACAGTCACGGGGCAAGGAGAAAAAAGTTATGGGACAACTAAAATTTTTTATTGAGTGTAATTCGCCTGATTTTATATTTTCGAGACGATTTACACTCAAAAAATTTTCAGTTGTCCCGTAACTTTTTGCATAATTGTCTCGTAATTTGTTGAATATTTTCCATAACTTGTTGCCCCCTCCTATATATGGTATATACAACATAGAAAGAACCCGTTAGAAAACACGTAATTAGAATATAAAAACACTAAATACATCATAATATAGCAAACAGGAATTGAAACTTTGGACAAAAATTTTTAGAGAATAACAAAAATGATGATACATGACTAGAATTTCATATGAATCCTACTACATTCAACGTGTAGCGTCGCTCGAGGGTCACAATCCCCCCTCCCCCGAGCGCGGAACGCTCGGCTCTCGGTACTAATATATAGGGGGAGATCAAAAAGTTACGGAGCAAATTGAAAAATTTTTTTTCAGTATAATTCGTCTCCAAAATACAAAATCAGATGATTTACAATGAAAAAAATTTTTTCAATTTTCCCGTAACTTTTTGCACCTTATCCCGTGACTTTTTGTAGTCGAAATTTTTTGCCAAAACATTTTTCGACTATATATGTCCCGTAACTTTTTCCCCTATAGTAAATAGTATTCGTTTGAATAACAATTGAGCACTATCAAGTGGCATAGCAAACAGGTTTTGTAAAAAAATTGCACACCAAAATTGAGGTCTTAAAAATTTTGTCAATTGATTACTATGCACTTTTCTATCACAAATAGGTATAAATTAGATGAGTGTACATAAGCTCTAAATTTGGGATTATTTTTTAAGTAGTGTCCATGGAATCCTCTCCTTTAAGATCTTCAATAGGAGAAAGTGGTGGCATTGGTGGCTCTTCATGATGAAGCCTGTTTAATGTGGCAGCACAAGGCATAACGCTGGCTTTTTGAGCGAGTTGATAGCTCTAAAAAGAAAATGAATTTTGCTGATTCGGAAAATATATTCATGAAAACGCTTCCTTGACCCTGATTCATGGTCAAAGTCGTGGGTGTATTGATGCGAAAATCAATAATATAGAAATTTTTTCATGCTTCGAAAATGCGCACAATCGATTCCGCGTCTAGAAAAACTTTTAGTCGCTTTTCCGGCGAAAATTCGAAGTTCATTTTCGCGTCAATACACCCATGGCTTTCCCTGAATCAGGGAAGTGTTTTCACGGAATACGCAAAACTTCACATACTTGTTGCCGAAATAACTGCATTCTCGTTTTGCTGAACCGTTTTTGCTGCTGTTGCAATCTGACTTTCAGCACTTGTTTCGGCTCACTACTAGTTGTTCCATTTTCACCCATTTGTTTTTCAACGTGGATACTCTGCTTGATGTTCAACAAGATCTGTGGTTGAAATTCCAAATTTTCGGGTAGAGAAATTCTCTTTGGTAACACGCCCAAGACTTGCCGCGTACGTTTTGCCGCAATTGATGGAGGTAGAGCCTTGCCTGGAGCACTAATACGCATCTTTTTGAGCTGAGCATTCACTGCGCCGGTGGAAGGCCTATGGAACTCGTGTACGGCTTTGCTTTTCTTTCCTAACTGTCCGGTGGGGAAAGGTGTGGAGACGGAGTCGAACATTGCGTTGTCACTCGCCCTCCATCCATCACCAAAATGAGAAGGTTGGGGACTAGCACATGGGCTTGAATGGGAAGTTCCATTGCAATGTGGAGAATGGTGACTAGGTGTGACTGTTGCCGAAGCGTTTAGGCCGCTACAACCTAAAATAAGACAAATTAAAATTTTTTTCACAATAATCATGTTTGATAGACCCAGAATCAGGGTTTTCGTTTCAATAGCCCAAAACAATTATCAAATTGGTCATTTCTAGAAAAAATTTTTTGACTCCCTATTGTGTAGGAGCTCCCAAAGTTAAAAATAATCTCTGAAAAAACTTCCTGGTATAATTTGTTTCGTGTTTTTAACCTTATTTTAAGCCTATTTTGCACCCCCACTTCATTTTCACTCGTCCAGATTTTCCTGGCTAGTGACGTCAATCGCCTGCAAACCACCCAAAATCCGTCACTTTTTGAGCGAACTTTCTCCCTAATTTTTTGTTTCTTATCTCATCCTTTGGAATTTAACTGGATGCCCTTCATTTTAAGCCAAATGTTAAACAAAAACTGATATTTTGCATAAAAATTTCATGGCTGTATGTGGAACACTCATGGAAATTATGACGAAGTTTGGCTTCGGCTTAGTGGGAGGCCATGATGGGAAAAACGACGATTATCTTCAAATCAAGCCACGAAAATTAGTGTCCTATGACGCAGTTTACATAAAAAATTAGCTCAACTTAAGGTGAAGATAGTTAAGGGATTATGTTAAGTATGCATAGAAGGAATGGAAAATCGCATGACTTGCGTAAAAGGCATAAAAAATTTGTTCACTTACAAGGTGAGCCAAAAAAACCTACAAAAAAATTTTCACCAAAAAACGCAAAAGTATGGTTTTTTTGTGGCTCACCCTGTAGTCATTAGAGACTTCACTGTTAGGCTGCTTTAAAAAGTTTAAAAAAATATTTTTACCTGCACTATTATTACTGCCTTCACTATTAGGTGGACATGAAGTTAGACTGGACATTATATCGGTCTCTATCTGGGAGTCGAATGCGTCGAAAGCGGAGCCGATGGAGCCATTCGCTTCATGGGAAACCATATCGGAAGAGCAAAAGGCATTTCGTGATTGGCTGGAGCCGTTAATGGATCCGATGTCACTCTCGACACCTTCATCTACGGAGCCGATTGTGCCGATGGTGGATTGTCGACTCAATGTTGAGCAGTTTTCTTCATAGTCGGAATGCTAAAAAATTTTCATCAACGGCTTAGGCTTAATTTTTATGAGCCACAATTGAAAGGTATTGGGGTTGAGTTCTGTGACTTTTTATCGATTCCTCCACCTAGAAAAAACCTAAACAGCCTGTCTCTCGGTGAAAAATAGAATTTAGTTCATTTTCGCTTCAATATAATCACCACTTTCCTTGATTCAGGGAAGCGTTTTCACGCTTCAGAAGTGCACGCAATCGATTCCCCGCATAAAATTTCTCCTATAGGGATCATTTTAGAAAAAAGAGAAAAACATTTTCAAAATTCATGTAAAAAGTCGCAGAACTTTTGGATCAATCTGTGTATTACAACGAAAACATGTATATATAAAATCAATCAACCAACCGAGTAATTACTGCTAGCAGCATAATGGTGTGCTGTCATAGTTGGCGTCGTTATACAGTCAGTCGTCTGAAATGTCGAGTGTTCCCTGAGCAAGTTCAATGGTGGTCGAGGTCTTGGAGCATCACTCTGACGTCGTTTCGTTCTGGCATCAGTAGTGCCTGCTGCAGCATTCGCCGTTTTTAGTCTTTCTAATAATAGGAGGTAAATTGCATGGAAGTTGTCATAAGCATCGCTTGTGAGAGACTAAAAAATTTNAATGGTGGTCGAGGTCTTGGAGCATCACTCTGACGTCGTTTCGTTCTGGCATCAGTAGTGCCTGCTGCAGCATTCGCCGTTTTTAGTCTTTCTAATAATAGGAGGTAAATTGCATGGAAGTTGTCATAAGCATCGCTTGTGAGAGACTAAAAAATTTTTGATAACAAATTTGAAATAATTTTTTTTGTTTCATAAAGGACCAGTCCACTCAGAAAAGTTGTCAAATTTTTTCGGCAAATAAACGATTCTTTATTACACAAACATTTTTTCATGTCCATCTTTCTCTCTGACCTGTTTAATTTTGGTTGAGTCGATTCCTAAACTTTTCATGAGTCTAAGGATTTGAGGCTGGGGCTCTTGGAGCTCGGCACTAGCCACGATGGGATTAAAAGTATAACGGGCTTCATAATCCGCCGCTTTCATCCACCGGTGACGTTTGATCTGTGCAATTGTCGGCCTTTTTGTTGGATCAAGTGTTAGCATGCGCCTGATTAGGTTTTCACAATCTAAAAAATTAGGTCAAAAAATTTTTATACAGAGTGATCCAAAAAACCGTACTTTTGCGTTTTTTGGTAAAAATTTTCCAAAAAAATCTCAAAATCAGCACTTTTCTGAAAGAATCAGTAGACTTGGCACCCCTGAAAATACCCCAGGTGATTTTTGGAAAAAAATTTTGAAAAATGTCCGCCAAAAAACGCAAAAGTACGATTTTTTGGCTAATCCTGTAATTTTTTCGAAAAATATTTGAGCTATAAATAATTTCTTTCGGATAAACTTTTTTTGAGCCAAAAATAGTTTGAGTTAACAGAAATAACATCTCATTAAAAATGGAGCCAAAAAAGTTTAGGTCAAAGATTTTTTTAGAAGAATTATTTTTTTTTGTNTTTCGGATAAACTTTTTTTGAGCCAAAAATAGTTTGAGTTAACAGAAATAACATCTCATTAAAAATGGAGCCAAAAAAGTTTAGGTCAAAGATTTTTTTAGAAGAATTATTTTTTTTTGTCTAAAATTAGATTCTTTATTATGTCATTTTTCAAACAAAAAATCAAAAATTCAATTTCCCACATATTTATTCATGGTAACCGAAAAAAGAACATTTTCAATTTCCGATAAATGGCCGGCAAATACTTTTTAATTAACAAAAAATGAATCAGTTTTTGCGGTGGCCGGTTTATTTACCTGTGCTCATAAAGTAGGGTATTCGAATGCGCCCACTCAGCACTCTGTCTCTAAGGAATTGCAAATTGGCACCTTCGAATGGCAAAACACCACAAACCAGCACGTAAAGCACAACGCCCAGGCTCTGAAAAAAATCGAATTAGCCAACGTGTTTCTTGTATTATTGCAGTGCCCCCGTTCTTGAAAAATTAAAAATTTTCCTAAGGGTCCTCCCTGTTTTCCGATTTTGAAACATTTTGAAAAAAATGACCACTTTATTACTAAATAATGATATTTTTTCACCAAAAAATCGTCAAAAATGACTATTTTTCACCAAAAAAATGCCCCCCCGTAGCTGGGGGTCTCTGGCAAAGCCACTAATACTTACCCAAATGTCAATTTCCGGACCGAAATATCTTTTGCCTTCAAAGACTTCCGGTGCCGCGTATGGCGGGGAGCCGCAAAACGTGTTCAGCGTATCATCACGACTGTAGAAGTTGGAGAAGCCAAAGTCGGCTAGTTTGATTTGAAAATTTGCATCCAGCAAGAGATTCTCTGCCTAAATTTGTACAAAAATAGATATTTTATGCAATTTTTCAAATTTCAAAATTTGTTCTTTCACCAATTATGAAAAATGATGTACCAAAAGATTTTATGTAGCTCTATTTTATATTGTTGCGATTTTTTCTCAATTTTTCTCATATAAATTTCGTGGCACTCTCACACAAATGCAATTATTTGCCAAAGGAAATCTATTGAATAGCCTGAATATTTTGTTTTCTTAAAAGCTGGACAAATGCCCCACGAACAAAGGCATCGGAAAAGGCAGCCTGGCGAGTTCCTACGCACAAGAGAAAAAAATGAATGACTACAAAATTTTCTCTCCAATCAAGTCTTGAAATTAAAAGAAGTTTTTTGTTGTTTAACTGTGGCTATTGTTTCGAAAGTAATTACGACGACGAATCATTCACGCAAATCCTTTCATTAGTCGCATATTTTCTTTTCTTTATTAATACAAGGTGATTAAAAAAAGAGATTTTTCAATTTTATATTTTTAACCAAAAAAACCATAAAAATTCAAATTTTTTTATGCGAAGAATCGATTGAGAACATTGAAGAAACTTGAAAAAATTTAAAGTTGAAAATTTTTGAAAAAATCTCTTTTTTTTCATCACCCTGTGTATATCTCACCTTTAAATCCCGATGGACAATGTTAAAGTTGTGGAGATAATCCACAGCGGATATAATCTGCCAGAATTTCTCACGTGCCTCGTCTTCGGATAGCCGGCGTTGTTTGGCAATCAAGTCTAAAAATTGTCGTAGATAATTAACGCAATTAAATCTTGTAAAAAAACAAGTTTCGATGGCTTCGAAAATGTCAACAAAAAATCATAAAACATTTGGTTTTTATAGTTTGGTTTAGGGAAAGTGAAAAAATTTTGCAACATGGTTAAAGAACCACCGCTTCAATCGGAAAAAGTTTTTGTGTTATCCGGAAAGGTTACAGAAAAATAATAAATATGATGTTTTTATCCCTAGAGGATCATTTCCAGAAAAATTTTTGATCGAAAAAATTAAATTTATATGAAAAATCGGGAACTTATGACTTCGGCCCCCTCCCAAATTGGGGGGGGGGCGAAGTGCATAAGTTCCAAAAATCGAATTTTGCTAGAAAAATTGAATTTTTTTTGTGAAAAATCGAATTTTTGCTAAAAATCAAATTTTGCTAAAAAAAATTGAATTTTTGTGTGAAAAAGGTGCTTCCCTATTGTTTAGTAGCTTCAAATTTTGCATTTTTGATTTTTAAATATTTTTTATAGGCACATAAATTTTGCTAGCAGTCAAAATGACGTTGATAAAAAGTTGATTTTGCATGTAGCAACATTTTTTTATTTTTCAATTTTTGCAAAAAATGTACCAAAAATTTCGCCATTGGGTGCATACTCCGTGACCAGATATAGCATATTCTTTGTCTCCATAACCTAAAATGGCGTGAATCAAAATGTGTGCTAGAAAAATTTTCGCCCAAAATTTCTCCTTATTGTTTAAAAACATAATCCCAATTGGCTTTCTTTCATTCCTCGCAAGAAATAACACACTCTCCGTTCAGTTGCCCGTTTTTTCAACGGCTTTTTCAACACAAACCTTTAGGCAATTACGTCAATCGTCATGGGCTCATAATCGTGTTCGCTGCTATGTCATTTTTTTCGTCCCTTTCTCTTTTCTTTTCATCCGAGAAAGGTCGTCATCAACTTGTCAAACAAAGTTTTTCAAGTAGTCATTTTAATGACGACAAAGCACTAAGTAAGTAAGTAAGATGAGCCAACAACCCATCCGTTCATTTTCAAGTCGAGTGGAAGCTTTTTTTGGAAACTTCCACGCTCGGAATAGCCAACTCACTCAGCTATTCTCGGACATTAGTTTTCACATCATTAAATTTAGAGACAACCCGGAAAACGAATGAAAAAAGTGTGTGGGAGCTAGTTGAAAGTAAAAAACACACATACTCCATCGAACAAAATTACTATAAATTGACATATTTTCTTGGAGGCTTAAAAGGCCACAAAAATAGAAAATTTTTTAAAGTAGCCTATCTTGTAGAGCAGAAAATTCTGGGCAACTTTGGTCAATAAAGTTATATGTTTTGAGCTAAACTGAAGGATTTTTATGTTGTTGAACTTTTCCTAAGTATTCGTGTCGATACACACAAAATTCACAATTTTCGAACGTGTGTATTGACACGAATACTTGAGAAAAGTTTAACAACATAAAAATGTTTCAGTTTAGCTAATATCTTTATTGACCAAAGTTACCCAGAATTTTGTGCTCTAAAGATAGGCTACTTAAAACAAATCTATTTTTGTGGAGCTCGTTTTTGTTTGTTTGCTCAAATCCTCAACATTCACACAAAGATTTGAATGAGATTTAAAATTTTTGTATCCTACTTGATAAAGTTTAATAATATGCGGATGTTTGATCATCTTCAGCACTTGGATTTCCCTGTGAACCTTGGCCAAATTTTCACTGTCCAACCGTCTTTTGTCCACGATTTTTATTGCCACCTAGAACAAAGTCCGAATAAATAAAGGAAGGACATAAAAAATTATTTCTTGATAATTTTCCTTAAAAAAATCAAAATGCCAATTTTGTTTCATGGAGAAGATTTTTTGACGTCACAGAAATGCAAAGATCTAGACCAAGAATTTTTGAGGCATGTAGAACAAATAGAACCAAAAGATAACACACAAGCAACTATAAAAGTTGCAAACAATTTATATCTTTTTTATTTTTGGATGTAAAAAAAGAGCACATAAAAAAATTATTTCCCAATAATTTTCCTTAAAAATTCAAAATGCCAGTTTTGTTGCGTGGAGAAGATTTTTTTACATCATAAGACATCTAGACCAGAAATTTTATCTAGCAAAGATCCCGACCAAAAATTTTGCANTTTTGTTGCGTGGAGAAGATTTTTTTACATCATAAGACATCTAGACCAGAAATTTTATCTAGCAAAGATCCCGACCAAAAATTTTGCAGGCATGTAGAACAATTGATATAACACATGCAACGATAAAAGTTGCAAATTTATTTATTTTTTAATTTTCGGATGAAAAGCCAAATATTTTTTCCCAAGAAGCCATGAAAACAATTATTATATAAGAGTTTTGAATTGGTTATTAATTGGAAAGGAAAATTTTAATGAAATCCTGTGGGAAGCGTAGTTGTTAGTTTTCATGAACAATTTCTCTGCAGATTCGTCATCATCAAAAGGGAGAAAAACTAATTTGTTTAACGATGAAAATCGTGAAAAGTGACATATAAGGAAGTGATCTTTAGTAGAATGGAATAAAAAAATCATATTGATCGAAAAAATTCCGAAAATCTCTATAAGATATGAATCATTTCCAAGCCCAGGACGTGCCAAAAATCCGAAAAGTTGAAGAGACAAGGGTCAAAATTTAAAATAAAATGTCGCCAATCGACTCAGCTTGCCGAGCGCTTCAAAACGAGTACCATATCATGGGGGTTTTGCGGGGTTTTCCCATGGCCGAGTGGCTAACGCGCTCAACCTTCACTCAAATGGCGCGGGTTCGATCTCGCGCAGAAAAGTCATTTTTTATTTTGTTATCAAAAGTCATGAAAATTTTTGCATATCCATATTTTTATGCGGGGAACACGATGATTTGTCGTGAAAACTCTTGGAAAAAATTTTTTTCAAGTTTTCATGGAAAAATAATAACGCCATCGTGTTCCCTCGTATAAAAATATGGATACGCAAAATTTTTTATGACTTAATAAAAAACTGACTTGGACGCGGGATCGAACCCGCGCCTTTTAAGTGAAGACCGAGCACTTTAGCCACTCAGCCATGAAAAACTCCCAAAACCCCATAATATGGTAATCGTTTTGATGCAAAAATTGATTTTTTCCGCGAAAACATTCAAAATAGTTTGTGTATTACAACGAAAACATGAGCAATTTCAAACGCAAAATAATAATTTATCAAAACTATTCGTTTTTTTAATGGCATTTTTGATTTTTTTTAAAGTATCGAACTTGTTAAAAACCCACCTCGGTTTTGGTGATCCTGTGCCTCGCCAATTTTACAACAGCAAAATTGCCCTTTCCAATTGTGGCTTCCACCTCGTAAAAGCCCACTTTGACCACCCCACTTGGTGGCTTCGGTGGCATCTGTGCTGTGGTTGGTGAAGCCATAGTGCCCGGCGATTGGATTCCACATTCGGGGACTCGCATGGGTGGCGAAGATCGTGGCGGCATCTGTGGCTGGATGGAAACGCTGGCGGTCGCCATTCTGAGATCAGTGATTTGGAGGGTTGGCTCCCGAAGTGGACTCGTGTTGAAGCCGACAAAGTACCGGTAGCCAGGTTAGTCGTAATATAATATAGCAAGAATTATAATGTAATACACGTTTAGCAATAAAGATCACAGACTAGGAGATTCAACAATAAAGTTGGCCGGTGGGAAAATAATTCCAATTTTTACATCCAGCGAAGAAAAATTTCTTATATTCTATGGTCGAGATTGAGTGCGGTCGAAGGAAAGTCGGCTATAGAAATTCGAAATTCCGAGCGCCGCTCGAAACACGTGAAGAAATATTTGGTATGTGCGGAAGAATCTCTCTTCCCGGTGAACTGTTGATGCATTCACTGGTTCTAAAAATTTCGAAAAATAATCATATTTTCCGTGACGTAGTAAAAACGAAAACAAGAACATATACGTTACAACACGATTTATGGGAGCGGAGAGAAAAAACTCCCCGCAAATTATTGTAATGTTCTTAAAAATTGGCGTGATAAAAAGCAACAACGAGAAATATATTCCGAGCACGCGAGTTAAAAAAAATAGGTTTTCGTTAGTGAAATCGTCGACTCCATAACCAAGGTGGGAGGAGACAAATTTAAAACAAAATTCAAATTTATTGTCACATTTTTTAACGCGAAATTTTTTAACACAAAATTCATGTAAAATTATAAGCAAAATTAAAAATCACGATTTTTTATCGTGAACTTGGCTCAGTGGTAGTGCTCTAAGATTCGAGTCTAAGGGTCTCGGGTTCGACTCCCACCTGAGACGATTTGATTTTGCCTACGAAAAAAGAATTTTTGGTGAAAAATCGAATTTTTGGCGAAAATCGAATTTTTGAGGAAAAATTTAATTTTTGGGTAAAAAATCGAATTTTTGGTGAAAATCAAATTTTTGAAAAAAATCGAATTTTCAGCAAAAAATCGATTTTTCCGCAAAAATTCACAAAAGTTTATGTATTACAACGAAAACATGAACACAAATCAAAAATTCAAATGCAATTATCTCGAAAACTACAACGATTCAGACTATGCCGTAAAAACAAAAAATACTCCATTTTTCACGAACTTTTCGAATATCAACAAAACATGAACAACTTTTTTCACACTTGACTGGTCCTTTAAAAACCTATCGAATTATAGCTTATACATGAAAACCCCTGAAAATCACGTTAAATTTAAAAAAATTAATTATTAAGTAAAAAAATGTCGAACAAAAATTTTTTAGTAGCATCGAGGGAATTTCTTCGAAAGCAATTTCTGACAGAATGACAAGACAAGATTTTTTTAATCTCCAAAATCTCCAATATCCTTAAAAATTGATTAAAAATCAAACGACAAACGAATCAATGATGAAAGACATCATGTCACACGGGTTGTTGCAACTCAATGAAAAATCGCGTTTAAGAGGTGATAATTTACAAGGGTCGATTGCAAATCCATCGTCCTCTTCGTTCGTTCATTGGTGGATGAATCCGGCGGCAAAAGCAAGAAAGAAACATGTTCTTCCAACAACAACAGCAGCACTAGCCAAGAATCTTATGCCAAAAGCTATGAAGAAGAAAGAGGCCCTCTTTACTGGCCAGCCGGTTCGAAACAGCAAAGCATAGTGTGTATGGCGAAATGGGGAGGGTTGGCCCTTCCAGCGGTTAGCATCCTGCATCCGTGAAGAGAGAAAGAGAAAAGTGAGATGCAACAAGAAACTACGAGGCACACACAGGCCCAGCCTTGTCTCTCAATACGCACACTCTGGGATGACGCAAGCAA
>OZJO01024731.1:0-22392 GCA_900406225.1 Acrobeloides nanus | reverse complement strand
ACTTGAAATATGAATAATACAGTTTTACATGGTGTATAAAAAACCGGAATTTGGGTGATTTGTTCATGTTTTTTCGATCCGAAAATTTTTTCAAAAATGATTCAATTAGGGATAATTTTATGTGGGGAATAGATTGCGCGCATTTTTAACGCTTTCTTGACCCTGAATCAGGGAATCGAAGTGTGTGTATTGAAGCGAAAATCGAAAATTTTTAGATTTTCTGCCTGAAAATGACTTTCTGATGGTAAATTTATGCGAGGAATCGATTGCGCGCATTCCCGAAGCTTGAAAACGCTTCCCTGATCAGTGAATCGAGGTCACAGTTGCACAGACCCCGGTCCAAAATTTTTGTTTTTATGACCCATCCCCCTCCCGCAGTTTGGCGACCTTTTTTTTAGAAGGGGGTCCCCCGGCACCGTGGACCGATGACCTATTCCCCTTCTACCTCATGACCTACTTCCTCCCCACTCCATGACCCACCCCCTCCCTACCCTATGACCTTCCCCCGGTCGAATTTTACCGGGGGTACCGGGGTTGTGCAACTGTGATCGAGGTGTGTGTATTGAAGCGATGACTAATTTTTGTTATAATACATCAATTTTTAATTCAGGATCAGGGAGGCGTTTTCAAGCTTCGGGCATGCGCGCAATCGATTCCCCGCATAAATTTACCCCCCAGAACATCATTTTCAGGCAGAAAATCTAAAAATTTTCGATTTTCGCTTCAATACACACACTCTGATGCCCTGATTCAGGGTCAGGGAAGCGTTTTCAAATTTCGGGAATGCTCGCAATCAATTCCCCGTATAAAGTTAGCCCTAATAGGGTCATTTGTGTACATTTCGGTTTTTTTATACACCCTGTATATCGTTTTAAGAGGCGATATCTTGAAAATTTGCACAGGAGGTGGCATAGGACAAAAAGTGTTGCTACAAACTTGAAGCCTAAAATTGGGTTCCTCTATGACTACATCACTGAGCGAATCTGATAAGTGATTTTGTGCAAAACGGCATGAGTTTGAACGAATCAAAAACAACAACGATTTGAATTTTGTAATGTTCATAAATTGTGTCGATAAACAAATTTGATTGAATCATGCAAATTGCCTGATCCAATTGAAATTTGAATATTGAAACGAAAAGTCGAACATTGCAAGATTCAAAATTTACATTTATGTCAAACTTCAAACTTCAAACTTATTTTCTCAACTTTCCCTTGGCTAAAAAATTTAATTTTTTTCAAAATACTCCAAAAGTATCTAGTTTCTCATAAAAAATCATATTTGGATGGCATATAAGAATATAAATAATTGTTAAAATCGAGTTACTTGTATGACCTCTCTGAGCTCTTTTTTACATTTATGTGCCAATTTTTTTCAATATTTATAGCATCAAATTTTTATTAATTTTTGATTCATAACAACATTAAAACCACTTTTCAATTAACTTAGACACTTCCGAATCTTTTTTATACAAAAATTCGGGAAAAATTTTAAGTCAAGGCCTCTTGAGAGAGAAAACTTTCGGGGGAAAATGGAACTTTTTGTACTTCAAAAATGGTCATTTAACATCGTTTCGCTTGCGTAATTGCACACACCGACATTATTCATTGGCCATGTCATTAAAAGAGACAGGGCAGAGTCGAATTCTTGTGGCATACAGTGATAGATTTTTTGATTTATAGGAATTTTTAGATAGGTTAAAAATTTGGAAAAAATCATACATAGGTGAGACGAAGGATGCTCAATGTCAAATGTGAAACGATTTTTTCTATTTTTTAAAAATTTATTTTTCTCTATAAAAATGGGTTTTTTTCCCAAATTTTATAAGCAACATTCCATTCTAATATCCTATTTTCTCCACCGAAAATTCAATTTTTAAATTTAAATTCAATTTTTCGGCAATTCTCACATCTCCTTTCCAATTCGTTTTTTTCTGCGCCCACCTTCGTCCGGAAGTATCTTTCATGTTCTTAACAAACAACATGAAAAAGCTAATATTTTCTTATGAAATCGATGCTTGGTGCTGGCGCCGTGCCTTGAAGCATAACGATGACAAGAGATGAGATGTTTTTCTTCGTAAGGCATAACCAATCTTTGCTGTTGGCCAACTAGCCTTTCCCTTATACTATTTGTTGATTCATCAAACACTCTGGAAATTTATGTGTCGTTTTGTTTGAGAGACGATAGAAAAAATTGATAGGTTTTTGATTTTTTGACGTTTATAGGCAGTTTTTTATTTTCGAAAAAATTGAAATTTTTAGGAAAAAATATTAAAAATTCAATTTTTTAGAGAATTTGAAAAAACATCTTTTGTTAAATTTAAAGAATATGCAGCCAAAACAATGAAAAAAATTCTTCAAGACTTGTGTTACGAAGTAAATGGAAAATAAAATAGAAAATTTCATCCGGACACTTCAAAATGGTTCCTTGTTTGTTCCTCTTTCTATTTTTTCATGATTCATAAATTCACGCCATTAATTTTTATATATTTATTTTTTCAAGGCGGATTGTTGATCGTTTAGTTTATTGATTAGAAAAATAGCTAGCTCATTCGATTATTATAAAAGATAAGGTCGTTTTTTTCATTCAACTCTTCATGTCTCTCTTTCCAAATGTCCGAACCAAGAGGAGAAATTTTTATGATTCATGCACGCTATTTTTCATTTTTCACTCCATCCATTATAATTTTATTATTCAGCGAAATTTTTACAATGACCACTTGCTGATAATTTATGAGAGGAAATTTTTCTAGATTCAGTAGCAAATAAGCGATTTTTTATCCTGCTACATTAAATATGTGCGCGCAGATGATCCCAGAAACGCTTGATTTAAACTCCGATCACGGCTCGCAAAAAACCGAAAAGGGCATGGCATGGGTCAAAATTAAAAATAAATGTCGCCAATCGACCCAGCTCACCAAGAGCTTCAAAACGAATACCAAAGTAACGTATCCAGGGGGGGGGCGGCCGCACCCCCCCNGGGGGGGGGCGGCCGCCCCCCCCCCCCCCGAAATTCGAAAAATGAAAATTTTTTCTTTATAATCCCCCCCCCTTATGTTGATCCGAAATGATCCCCCCACTATCGCACCCCCGAAATTTGACCCTAGATACGCTACTGGAGTACCATATGGGGGTTTGGAGGTTTTCCCCATGGCCAAGCATGCTCGGCTTTCACTAATAGGGCAAGGGTTCTAATCCCATCCCGAATTTAAGGTTCTCCAAATTTCATTAAAATTTTTGCATATCTCTATTTGTTTAAATTTTGAAACTTTTGCTTAATAAAATGGTATTTTCCAAATATGATCAATTAAATTTTTTTGTAAAAATTAATAATTTTAAAAAAATATTAATAATGGCTCTTGATGACAACAGACGCGGGAGAAAAAATTTTGATCTAGAATTTTTCTTTTTGTCTAACAGCTGTTATTTTCCCAGGTATTCCCGTGGGAATGGATGAGGTTTTATAATAAATTGTAGTAAATTACTACTAGTAATGATATTTTTTTTTATTCAAAAATTTTAGTGCCCTGATTTTCTGAGTTTTCGTTTCAATGACACGAAATTTTGAAATAATAAAAAAAATTTTTATTGTAAACGTGTTTTTTAACTATTTTTTGAATAAACCGTGATATGGAAATAGATTTTTTAAAGTAGTATATCTTGTAGAGCATAAAATTTTGGGCAACTTTGGTCAATAAAGTTATGTGTTTTGAGCTAAACTGAAGGAATTTTATGTAGTTAAACGTATCCCAAGTATTCGTATTCGTGTCAATGCACAACAAAATTCAAATTTCTTGGCTGAAAATTCCATTTTTGTATCAATTTTTTAAACTTTCATAAAATGAACATTGTAGCAATTTTTTATAACTCGCCAAGACGAATAAAATGAAACTAAAATGATCAAATTTGAAAATGTTTTAGGTTATTGAAACGAATTCATGTCATGTTTTCGTTTCAATAACCCAAAACCATTTTCAAATTTGATAATTTTGGTGTCGTTTTATTATTCTTGGCGAGTTATAAAAAATTGCTACATGAAAGTTTAAAAAATTGATGCAAAAATGGAATTTTCCGCCAAAAAATTTGAATTTTGTTGTGTATTGACACGAATACTTGGGATACGTTTAACTACATAAAATTCCTTCAGTTTAGCTCAAAACACATAACTTTATTGACCAAAGTTGCTCAGAATTTTATGCTCTACTAGATAGGCTACTTTTAAAATAAATCTATATTCATGTCACGGTTCCATTAACTTTTAAAATGTTAAACACAATTTTAGAGCCCATAAAATTTTCTTGTTTATATTATTCACTGCTCAACAACTTCTATCAACAGAAAAAACATTTATTTTATGTCTAATAGCTAGATTTATTCAACCAAGTAAAAAATGTCGTCGGCGTACGATGAAAAGCCACCGCCACCACCAATCCGATTTTCCAGCAGCTCTTCATCAATGGGCCGTGACCGGGATCCGAATGGTTTTATGGATTTGAAGCCACTTCCACGTGAACCGGAAAGTTTTAGCTCGTTCTTCAGCTCGGCGGCCAATCAAAAAAAGGCGAAGAAAGAAAAGAAACATCACTTCAAAAGTGAGGAGGATTTTGCTGAAATTTTCATGAAAAATAATAATTTTTTGAGTTTTGAAAAAGAACCTTTTTTCATTTAAAAATTAGCCATGAGCTCTTAAACGTCATTTCATCAAAATATCAAATTTCATACTACTTTTTTTCAAACTTCAAGTTAATTCGTTACTTTCAAAATCTTCTAAACGTTAGCTTTTACCTATTTTTCTTTAAAATTTTTTTTCTCTTCGATTTTTTTCTCTATGATTAAATTTTGCAAAGGTAACCTTAATTTTTTAATTTTTACAAAAATTTAAAAATTAATTTTTTAGAAAACAAGGAAAAGGAAAAATACAACGATAAGCCAGTGATTTCATTACCATCAGATTTTCAACATACGGTTCATGTCGGGTACGATCCAGGAACTGGAGAATTTACGGTGAGAAATTTAAAATTTTTTTCAAATCCTCAAAAATTATCAAAAACGGTTCATTCTTCAAATATTTGTCAAGGCGCCATTCTTTTATTCCAAAAAGGTGTGTCCTTTTTCAAAAACGAATAAACACAACCATGGTGGACCAAAATGGAAAAAAATTGGGCGAAATTTAAAAAAAGGTTAACGTTATTCGATTCAGCTCATCGAGACGAGTAAAACTAGTACCATATTGTACACAGCGGCTAAAAAATTCCATAGCCGAGTGGTTAGTGTGACAAGATTTAACTTATAGATTGAGGGTTCGATCTCGGCCCGAAATTGAAATTTTCCGATTGACATGAAATTTTTTGCATATGCCTATTTTTGGTCGTAGATCATTTTCCTGTTATTATTTTTTCATATATACGGTATAATATATATGGCACTGGTTCAGCGACCATAAGTTTTTGCCCTTTATTAAAAGTTATCCAAATCAGCTAATTTTTTTATAATCGGAGGTTTTCGACATGGGAAATCTGGTTACAAAAAATTAGCTGATTTGGAGAGCTTTTAAGAAGAGGCACAAACTTATGGTAGCCGGCGGGGATCGAACCAGTGCCATACATATCAAACCCCAAAAATAATAACAGGATAATGATCTACGATCAAAAGTAAGCATATGCAAAAATTTCATGCCAATCGGAAATCTTTAATTTCGGGCCGGGGATCGAACCCTCGACCTATAAGTTAAATCCTGCCATATTAACCACTCGGCCATTGAATTCTTTTGCCGTTGTGTACAATATGGTATTAGTTTTACTCGTCTCGATGAGCTAAATCGTTACCCGTTTTTAAAATTTTGCCCAATACCTATTTTTCATTTTGGACCGCCGTGCAACAATCCATAAAATTTGCAAATTGGTGAAATTTTCACAGCTGATAAAAAGAAGTTATTAACTCTATAATCTTGTCATCAAATACAATTTCTTTCGAAATATTTTCAAATGTATCATTTCACTCAAAATAAAAAGGTTATCCAACTTTTTAAAAGACTAGTCCATTCGGAAAAAACTCTACGTAAAAATTATATATTCGGAAAGTTGATGAAAAATGGAGCATTTTTGGTTTTTACGGCATGTTCTGAATTGTTGTAGTTTTTGAGATAATTGCGTTTGAAATTTGAATTTGTGTACAAGCTCTTCGTTGTAATACACAATTCAAAAAAGTTTGTGTATTACAACGAAGAGCTTGTAACAATTTCAAACGCAATTATCTCGAAAACTACAACGATTCAGAACATGCTGTAAAAACAAAAAATGCTCCATTTTTCATGAATTTTCCGAATATATAATTTTTACATAGAGTTTTTTCCGAGTGAACTAGCCCTTTAATAAATTTGTTTAAAATTAACATTTTAGGGTATGCCAGAAGCTTGGAAAAAGCTTTTATTACAAGCTCAAATTAGCAAACAAGAACAGCAAAAAAATCCTCAAGCCGTGTTGGATGCTTTAAAATATTATACAAGGCCAGATTTTTCCCAACAAAAATGGTTACAACCCTCGAATTATGATGGTAAGATAGTATAAATTGTCTCTTGCGAGAGAAAAAAATCTCGCCCATATGGTAAAATGGATTATTATACTATTGCATAAAGGGGCACTGGTTCGATACCCAACCTGAACAATTGCTTTTTTTGCGATTTTTTAAATCCATTTTTCACGCTTCAAACTTTCACTTCTCACATCATTTATTCAAATTTTAGGCCAAGGCTCCAACGACAATCTGAATAACACCCCAAATTCCGGCTATTTCCTTCATGCACTACAACATCATCAATCGCAGCCAACTTCATATTCCACCGGATCGCTGCCTTATTTGCATACGACGAAACAAAACAAGTCCTCTCAACAAACGTTTGGAGGCATCAAGAACCATAATAACCATTTCGAAATCAATAACAAAAATTTTGCCGCTGATGCTGGATTATCAACGTCGTTACATTCGGGACACCTCACAAAATCTCTATCTGGTTAGTTGTCCTGTTTAATGACGTATTTTTGAGAAATTTTGAAAAATTAGTCTAATTTTGAGTGGTTTTATGAAAATTTTAACGATATGGAATTTATATCGATTGAATTTTTGAGTAGAAAAAGAGAGACCAAATATGGTAGGTGAGCTCAAAGATGAAACTATATGAATAAGATTTTATTCGGGGAATCGATTGCGCACATTTCTGAAGAGTGAAAACGCTTTATTGATCCTGATTCAGGGTATGGGGTGAGTGTATTGAAGCGAAAATCCGATTTAGATCATTTTCGATTCAATACACCCACCACCTAGCCTGAATCAGGATCAGAGACTTATTTTTAGGGTTCGGGAATGCACGAAATCGATTCCTTGCATAAAATTACTCCTATATACAAAAAATTAGTCAATTTGGCAAAAAATTTTTAGCATAAAACTATAGGTACGCAGCATAGACCTTTAAAATAAATTTTAGTTTCATCCAACCCAACCTCATCAACAAACGGAAATGGACACTATCAGCATAAAAGTTCTGGTTATGGAAGCGGCGGCATAACTGGAACTAATGGACATCAATATCCAAGCAATCTATCTTCTAGAAATACCTTAGACAATTCTGTGAGGAAATCTATACCACCGGTAAAACATAAATAAAAATTAGGCAAACACTCATTTTTAGAACTACGCACCACCTCCAATCCCTGATGATGGCGAAGAGGAAGCCCCTCCGATTCCTGATAGGCCAGCGAAAACGCTCTCTATCGTATGTATATTTTTTCAATAAATTAAGAAAAAATTTTTAGTATACGAAACCTAAAGAGGAGGAAGAAAGAGCGGAGCTAATACAAAATGGTGTTTTTGGTAGAATTAATGCAAACCAACGAAGAAGGAAACTTACGGATGCTGAAGTTTTAGCAAAATTGAAAACAATAGTGACGATTGGAAATCCTGATAGGAAGTATCAGAAAATTGAAAAAATTGGATCGGGGTAAGGGATGTTTGCTAGCAATATACAATTTACCTTAAAGGATCAGTCCATTAAGTTACAATCATATGAAAAATGATATATTCGGAAAGATCATGAAAAATGGAGCATTTTTTGTTTTTACGGCATGTTCTGAATCGTTGTAGTTTTCGAGATAATTGCGTTTNNNNTGAAAAATGGAGCATTTTTTGTTTTTACGGCATGTTCTGAATCGTTGTAGTTTTCGAGATAATTGCGTTTGAATTTGTTACAAGCTCTTTGTTGTAATACACAAACTAAAAAAAGTTTGTGTATTATAACGAAGAGCTTGTCAAAATTTCAAACGCAATTATCTCAAAAACTACAACGATTCAGAACATGTCGTAAAAACAAAAAATGCTCCATTTTTCATGATCTTTCCGAATATATCATTTTTTCATATGATTATAACTTACTGGACCGATCCTTTAAAGGGGGTACCAATTAGGGCCCTTTCTCCAAAAAAATTTTTTTTGAAAAATGACTTTCTAGGGGTAAAAATAGGGTGAAAATCGATTGTGTACATCCCCGTCGCGTGAAAATGCTTCCTTCACCTTGTTTTCGCGAAAATAGCACTAGCAAACGTGAAATAGTGCTATTTTCGCGAAAAAATCGAAAATTTTTTTAAAGTTCAAAATCCAAACTGTCTCCTTGTTGGCTTTTGATAGCCCAAAGGAGGTGCGCCCAAAATTTCACAAAATGGACCTTAACTACGGACCTGGCTATTATTATCTGTACACATATAAATTTTTAGTGCATCGGGTTCGGTGTTTACAGCAATTGAAGTGAATACGGGTGCTGAAGTGGCCATAAAACAAATGAATCTCAGTCAACAACCCAAAAAGGAGTTGATTATCAATGAAATCTTGGTGATGCGAGAAAATAAGCATCCAAATATTGTTAATTATTTGGATTCTTACTTGGTTGTAGATGATTTATGGGTAAGAATTTTGATAACAATAACATCCCACGGTGGTCCAAAATGAAAAAAGAGTATTGGGCGAAATTTTGAAAACAGTTAACGCCATTCGATTCAGCTCATCGAGACGAGTAAAGCTAGTACTATATTGTAAAAAACGGCTAAACAATTCCGTGACCGAGTGGTTAGTGTGACAGGATTTAACTTATAGATCGAGGGTTTGATCCCGGCTCGAAATTAAAGTCTTCCGAATGGCATGAAATTTTTTGCATATGCCTATTTTTGGTTGTAGATCATTATCCTGTTATTATTTTTCAGATGTTTGACAACTTTTTAAAATCATGCCCTGTAACTAAAATTTTTCAGGTAGTCATGGAATACTTAGCTGGTGGTTCACTCACTGATGTCGTAACAGAATGCCAAATGGAAGAAGGCATGATAGCCGCAGTCTGCCGAGAAGTCTTGCAAGCATTAGAATTTCTCCACAGCCGACATGTAATACACAGGGATATCAAATCTGACAATATTTTATTGGGAATGGACGGATCAGTGAAATTAAGTATGCAAGCTAAAATTTATTACAAAAATGATCCAAATGACTTTTTTAGCCGATTTTGGTTTCTGTGCACAAATTACACCAGAACAAAACAAAAGGACTACAATGGTGGGTACACCTTATTGGATGGCTCCAGAAGTTGTGTCAAGACAGCAGTATGGTCCGAAAGTGGATGTCTGGTCATTGGGGATCATGGCGATAGAGATGGTTGAAGGGGAGCCACCATATTTGAATGAAAATCCACTTAGGGTAATTTCATCAATTTGTTAACATTCAAAAAACTCTAATTTTAGGCAATCTACTTAATCGCTACAAATGGTCGCCCAGATTTCCCAAGTCGTGAAGGCATCTCACCAGCTTTTCGTGATTTTATTGACGCTGCTCTTGAAGTCGATGTGGAAGATCGTTTTTCAGCCAGAGAACTTTTAAGACATCACTTTTTAAAATGTGCCAAACCGTTGAACGGGCTTCATTATTTGATCGAAGCAGCTAAGAAGAGTATTGCAGCATCGACATAAAAAATTTTAAGTGTTATGATGAACTTTTGCAAAGGGGCATTTTTTGAAGCGAAAACGTATCTATAGGTTTTTCCGAGTGGGGAATCGATTCCCAATGAAATTGGGCTGTTTCGAAATTTTCCTGGCTCCCTATACCACAAAAATGGTTAAATACCAGTCTATGTGCCATTACACCCTTTTCTTGCACTCAAATCTTAAAAATAACCCCGGGAATCGATTCAGCGAGTCGAAAAAATCCCAGAAACACTTTACTGTCTTTTTCAGTACTCAATCTTGCCAAAATCGAATTTTCGCTAAAACCTGAGGAAATCGAATTTTTGAAAAAAATCGCTCCTACTCCGCAACATGGGCTAATTCATAAAGCCTATAGGTGTTTCGATCTGAGGAATTGATTCCCAATAGAACTATGTTTTTTCTCTTGACGATAAATGCCTCTCATATTTTGTTTTTACCAGGGTAGTTATTAAAACTGAGATATGAATAGAGATATGATTTTTATAATTTTTAGAGCCTTATTTGTTTATGTTAAAGATCTAGACCTTGGGTGGAAAATAGCATAAAAATAAGAGCATAGATAGTTAACCTCAACACCTTCCCCAAATCATTTTTTGAACACTTTTATCTTAAAGGATCAGTTCAGTCAGTTACAACCATGTGAAAAAAAGATATATTCGAAAAGATCATGAAAAATGGAGCATTTTTTGTTTTTACGGCATGTTCTGAATCGTTGTAGTTTTCGAGATAATTGCGTTTGAAATTTTGAATTTGTTACAAGCTCTTCCTTGTAATACACAAACTTTTTTGAACTGTGTATTACAACGAAGAGCTTGTAACAAATTCAAACGCAATTATCTCAAAAACTACAACGATTTAGAACATGCCGTAAAAACAAAAAATGTCCCATTTTTCATGATCTTTCCGAATATATCATTTTTTCATATGGTTGTAACTGACTGGACTAGTCCTTTAAAGACAAATACCGCCAAAAACCAAGATCTGCATCAAATTTTATTAAACACTTTGGTCCTAAGGACATTTTTGCATATTAACTAGTTCCTTTTTATTTATACACACCATATTTGTCTATTTGTATTGTATTAAAATTACATTTTTTCTAGAAATTGGCTTAGTTTTCAAGGACCCCTCTACAATGTTGTTGTGTACTATGTTTCAAAATTGCTCAGATCATTCACACTGAATATTGCTCCTTTTTAATTTCTTAAATCAATATTTTTAATTCGTTTCAGTTACTTTATTATCTGCAAGGTCCAGTTTGATTCACACAGTCTTATATTATGTTATTCATTGTCGGATTCCTTATATTTACACATGTTATTTTTTATTATGTTCGAGTATTTAGATTTTGTCCACTTGTTCTTGGAAGCGTGATTCGTTTTCACGATGGCTTTTGAGGATCATGTTTATATATGTTTCATATCGAATAAAAATAAAAATAATAACAAACAATACCGTTTGACTAGGTTATTTTTGGTGTTTATGAATCAATTTGAGGGCTTTGTGGTGGGGTGAGATAAATTTTATCGATGGTTATGATCTGAATATTTTGCATAGATGCACTTTTATCGATTTTTTAAGATTGAGAGGGGGTAGGGTGGCATTGGCAGCCTTATAGAAGGGGGATTTAGTCCCCCCCCCCATAACCAGAAAAAACCATGGATCCCCCTTATGTTTTAGTCCTTTCATATGAATCAGTGTTACAATTTTCCTTCCTCTTACCCACTCCCATCCTCTCCCCACATACAAGGTGTTCAATAAATAACCACCGATTTGAAAAATTCATATCTCGGCGAAAGCTAAGAGTTTTTCCATGTGGTTTTTTATTATGCTGGACCAAGGAGGAAGTTTTTTGGAAAAAACTTTTATTGAAAAAGATTTTAAATTCGAGTTTTTTAGCAAGAACACTAAAAATTTGTCCTTTTTGATAAAATGGGCATATCTCGGAAACTCTAAATGTTGGAGATATACTTTTGGTGTCATTAGAAAGCTGAGCTCACGCGCTACAACTCTTGGGAAGATCGCAAAACCTCTTTTCCATTACACCAATATATGAATTTTTCAAATCGGCGGTTATTTAAACACCCTGTACAATTTTTGAAACACCCTGTACAATTTCCCAATCTGTTCTTTTGATCTAATATCTCATCAAAAAGGCTTGTAAAAAGATGTATAAAATAAAATTGCTAACATTGGGTGTGCCATTTATAAAAAAGAATAGAAAGGTTGCGTCAGTCGTAGCTAAACAAGTTGTTTTCAGACTGATAAGGTGATAGGTCATAAGAAAGAGCTAAACGTGACATGCATTTTTGGCCATAAATCTTATTTCTTATGATTATCAAAGGTTATTGATAAATGTTTGTTTAGTAAGAAGATGAGGGTTATGGTATTTAGTCTTTTTCACTCAATGTCGTACCGGGATATAGAGGATACATGCACCTGCCCCCCCCATGAAAAAATATTGGGTACGGCACTGTTTTCATCTGAAAATTGCCTTCGATTCGTAAGAGAGAGAGAGTACAGCCGAGGGCGGATAACATAAAGTACCCCTTATAATTTTTGATGGGGTCAAAAAAGTGTCCCCTAGTCGACTCTTCTCCTTATAGCAGTGCTTATTTTGTTCCTGGAACAAAAAGGCATTGATATACAGAAGTCAGTAACTGATCACGTTTTTCCCGAACTTGACCACGTTTTTCTGTCAAATTTGCATGATCCATAATTTTTATGCTTACTCGAATCCTTTTGTTATTACTCATTGTAAAACACAAAAGATCAGGTTCAGAATCAAAATTTTGACTGACTCATTTCCGCAAAATACTTATCTAGACATTTAAATCCAAAAACATCATCGCCGCAATTATAATCCAATTTTTCGCCCTCGCTCGATTTTTTGTTTGGTGATCCATTAGATTTTTAGCTTTATTTTTCTCGATTATTTTCATCAATATGAAATGTTTAGACAATATGTTTTTGTTTAACAATATGGGATTTGAATTTTATAAACACTAACAAATAAAAAATAGTATATCCTAATTTCTTCTTTTAAAATATATGCATTTACAAATTTTTGTGACTAGATTTTTGCACAAAAAGGTTGAACTTTAATTCTCATCTTTCTTTGTTTATTCATTAAGTTAAGGCGATTAAATAGTGAATTTTTTTAAAGACAATGACGTTAAACATGTTCGAAAAGCCGGAAGTTTAACATATAAGCTTAATTTTGAGCCCATTTGATGTCCAAAGAAAGGTCGAATTTCTTTATTTAGTGTTTTTGTGATATTTTTTATATACTCATAAATAGAGACCGCTATATTTTAAAAAATGATCTCAAAATGGGGGTACAGATGACCCTCTCAAATTTTCGAATTTTTTGCTAAAATAGTATTTTCAGTGTCTTACTACAAGACTGTAATAAATTTGTATGAAAATCGACAAATTTTGGGTACTTTTGACCCTTGCAAAGTGGAAATTTTCAGCAAAAAATTTCAAAAAAATTCGTTTAAAGAATCAGTCCAAGTGGAAAAAAAGTTGCCATTTTTTATTGATATTTGGAAAGTTCATAAAAAATGGAGCATTTTTTGTTTTTATGTAAATTCTGAATCGTTTTTTTTAGATAATTGCGTATGAAGTTGGTGATTTGAAATTTTGTGTATTACAACGAAAATATGAACCTGATAGTTCTTTCCCTGAATCATTATCAGATACATGTTTTCGTTGTAATACAAAAAATTTAAAAAATCGCCAACTTCACACGCAATTATCTCAAAAACGACAACGATTCAGAATTTACCATAAAACAAAAAATGCCCCATTTTTTATAAACTTTCCGAATATCAACAAAAATGAAAACTTTTTTCCGCTCGGACTTGTTTTTTATAGGCCAAAATTTCAATGTTTTAGCCAAAGTACCCCAGAAAAATTTGTGATTGCAAAAATTTTTTGCCACATTTTTAGCTCTTGCTTGGGCCTATCCAAAATACTTTTCGTTTTTGGCCTGGTCGGATTTTCTGGGGTACTTTTCCCATTATGGACCTTAAGGGCTCAAAATCAATGTTTATGGCATATAGCCAAAATTGTCATATTTTGTATATATTCGGAAAATTCATGAAAAATGGAGCATTTTTTGTTTTTACAGTAAATTCTGAATCGCTAATGGCTTCGAGATAATTGCGTGTAAAGTTGGCGATTTTTGAAAATTGTTTATTACAACGAAAACCCTGATTCAATAAAAGTTGTTTATTGACACGGTTGATAAATCATTATTCAAATGATCAAAACTTCACATGCAATTATCTCGAAGCCGCTAGCGATTCAGCATTTACTGTAAAAACAAAAAATGTTCCATTCTTCATGAACTTTCCGAATATACACAAAGTATGACAATTTTTGCTATATACCATAAAAGTTGATTTTGATCCCTTGAGGTTCATAATGGGAAAAGTACCCCAGAAAATCCGACCAGACCAAAAACGGCAGGTATTTTAGATAGGCCCAGGCAAGAACTAAAAATATGGCAAAAAATTACCGCACTCACAAATTTTTCTGGGGTGCCGTGGCTAAAACATTAAAATTTTGACCTATGAAAAATCCGGGAGTTTTTGAGTTTTTCAATTTTTATAATTTTTCTTAAAGATTTGGCACAACGTTGTCTAGATAATATTTTTAGTTCTTATTTCAAGGAATCTAATGAGCCCAAGATCACCCAATTTGGGTTTAATCTCGCCGAGATATGTGCATTACAAAAAAGAGTAAAATTTGACCAAAAAAATCGAAAATTGGGTACACTGTATCTCGGAGGGGTTAGACTTTTGCGCCAAAATTCTTTTCTGACACTTTTTTCTACATACCCTTTTTATTGGCCAAAAATCGAATATTACAGATAGGGTGTCTTAAAAAAAGTTCTCGTGGCGGTCTCTACTCATAAAACAATACTTTTTAAAAATTTACATGGTTCTTTTAAGATATGTATAAGAGTGTTCATGTAATTTTCAAGAAAGTTACAATATGTTACTCCTTTGCGTAAGAAGATGCCGACAACAATTAATTTTTATTCTATTGATCTTATTTTTGGTGCTAGTTCAAGGCCATAATAGGTATTCTAATGGTACAGATACAGCAATGGATGATTCAGCTTCACATCCAGGACATGCTATGACTAGTTATTCTTATTGTGATAGTAGGTTTAAGAAAAACATTCTAAATCTCTTAATAGTGCCTAAAATTTTAACAAATTATTTGGTTACATTTTTGATTGTTTGTATTTCACTTTCTGGGAGGGGATCACACATCCTCATCTTCCTCCTACTGGTTTTGACTATGCCCTAACCAACTACAATCCCAGAAAAAGTGCCTGATGTAGCACCGGGACAAACGGACATTTTTGTCAGAGACTTTTTTACTGCCCTTTTTAGTCGGAACATGCAACAATTGGACTTTTGTAATCCTTCTTGTGCTATCTACCAACTTTCCTTACGAACAATTCCAAGACGTTAGGACGTATGTGCACAGTGCTATAAAATCTTGCACAAATAATTCTGGACAAGTAAAAAATTTTTGAGCTTCATAATAATTTTTTTAAACAAATTTAGATGGTTACCACCTATACAGGTCTTGCTGGTAATGAAACCCACATGTGGATTAGAACTCATGAAGATTATGACAAATATTTTAACGAAACTTTCAATTGGGACGAGTTTAATGTTGTAAGCAGTGTTATTTGAATTATTGAGAGTCTCAGAGGGGGTTTAAGGGGGGATATAAACGTGTAAATGTATGTGTATTACACGTACACAAATAGCAAATTTTTAATGTGTACGTGTAGTACACGTACACTCCCCCATCAAACGTGTACATGTAGTACAGGGTGTTTCAGATGAAACCTACCTATTTTATTTTGACATAGCTTTTTTCTGGAAAAGTATTCAAAATAAAATAGGTAGGTTTCATCTGAAACACCCTGTACATATTTGAAATGTACTCGTTGAAACTATTGCTACACCTTCGAGATTGATAAATTAAACGTGTACACGTACACGATTGGTAGGGTGCAAACGTGTACTACACGTACACGTAAAATTCGATTTTTCGTGTAGTAAAATTGAAATATTTTTTGTTTTTCTTAATAATCATGCTACTGTAAAGGAAATTTTTTTAAACGCTATCTGTTCAAAAATACACGTACACGTTACTACACGTTAAAAATGCATCGTGTATACACGTTTACATCCCTGATTGAGACCCATGAAAACTTTTTATAGCCAAAACTTCCGACCATAACACAACTTGTACAAGCATTACAACGCTCTATAAATTTGACAATGTCTAGCCCACTGCCTGTAAGCGAATCAAATGGGCGTTATATTTTGTTTATAACCGATTTTGAGCTATATTTAAATGCTATGTTAGCGGATAACATAAGGTAATTTAAATCAAAAATATCCCCCAGTATCTAATAATTTTTAGAACAAACCTAGAAGAGAAACACATCCGCTTAAGAATATTGGAATTTGATATTAAAAAGAACAGCTCCTCATCATCATCCAGCGATGAAAATTATTTTGAAATGATCGCTGAGCACGGTCAGATTGTTGAAGTAAAAAAAACAAAACTATTTTTCATCACCTCTATTTTAGGTCAGTAGCACAGATAGCTTAAAAATCCCAAAAATCCTTCAAAAAACCTTCCCGTGTCAAGGTAATATGCTTATAATTGGTGACGATGATGCTCTTAATCCTAGTTCAGACGACAAGTTACCACGTAAAAGTCGACCTCTTATATGGCCATATAGTAAAAAATTAAAATTCTGAAAAAAATAAAAATAAATTTTAGTCCTTATGGGTTGCATTTTACTGGCTTCCATGATAATTATAGTGTTTGTGTGTATTTGGTATAGAATGAAATATTCTCAAAATCCAAAATTTTTTGCCACACCATTTGAAAATGCGATTGGTAGTAACTATTACTCGCATTTTAGGTAATTTTTAGACGGCAAACAAACAGTGATGACCCGTTACCGCTTCCTGATGTGAAACCGCAAAAAAATTTTTGTGGAACCGGAATCGCAAAATTATTTCAAAGATCTTCAAAATTCACCATTTTTTCTCCAAAAATCGTCATTTTCAAATTAAAAATGTTAATTTTCTATTGATTTTGGGCCTTATAACGCATATAATTCTTTATACTAACGCTCTACCGGAACCGAACGATTTTTTCTGTTCGGACTATCAATGCCAACAAATAAAAAAATTTTAGGGATAAAAATTGGTTAATACCGCCACATAAGTTGCAAATTGATTATTCGGCAAAATTAGGTTCTGGAGCTTTTTGTTTGGTCTATAAAGGTATAAATTTTGTTAAAATTTTAATTTTATACCCCCACCCCCATCAAAAAAACTTTTATCCTTCATTTTTAGGTACCCTGTCTGGAAAAGCCCCTATTTGTCGAATTCAAAGCAAATTATCAGATTCTCGAAACTATAGAGACTGCCAAGTAGCAGTAAAAATGTTGCCACCTATCGCCGATCCTAGTTCAAGTGAAGATTTTTTACAAGTAATAAAATCTTTTTACTCCTATTTTTTATTTTTACAAAATTTCAGGAAGTGAATCTTATGAAAACCATCGTTTACCATCCACATTTGCTAAGAATGCTAGGAGTCTGTGAAAAACCTGGATTGTGCCTAATTTTGGAATTTTGCAAAAATGGTGACTTACTAAATTTTATCAGAAAAAATAAGGATGCCATAATGAAGGTGAATTTTTGTAATTTTTCAAAAATAAAAATTGTTTAGGGTGATTTTAAATATACTACTTTGATAGGCTTTGCTTGGCAAATTAGTGATGGAATGGTAAAGTTAAAAATAAAAAATAAATTATTTTTTAATTTTTAGTACTTTTTGGCTTCAAAAAATATCATACATAGAGATTTAGCAGCAAGGAATATTTTTATTGATGAGAATTTGACAGCTAAAGTAAGTCGACAGAGATCCAGTGGCATACACAAGGGAGTGCGGCCGCACCCCCTTCCCACTCCAGCCCGAAATTCTGAAAAAAATATTAGGATTTTTTGAGTTACTTCGGCTCTTATACCCCTGTTATTTTCGCCCTTATTTCTGAAATTCATTTTAATAAAAAATAAATTCCAGATTGGAGACTTTGGCCTTTGCCGGATGACAGATTCAACAATTTATATGACGAGAGGAGGACGACTACCAATAAAATGGATGGCATTAGAATCTTTGAAACATTATGAATTTACTACCAAGTCTGATGTGTAAGCAAACAAAACTTTATTCATTGATAACCAATTTAAAATTTAGTTGGTCATATGGAGTAATTTTATATGAAATTTTTTCGCTTGGAGGTGTGCCTTATCCAGAAATTGAGTCACAATACATAATCGAATATCTTGAATCAGGGAAAAGGATAACACCACCAGAATTTGCCATTGATGAAATGTATTTTTCTTTTTTGTTAAATTTTTTATTTTTCAAATTTTAGTGCAAAAGCCATGCAAAAATGTTGGTCGGCTAAACCTGACGCTAGACCAGATTTTGGTGAAATACGACTGGAAATTTCAAAGTTATTAGAAGTTGCAACTGAAAATTATGGATATTTTAAGTTTATGGAAGAACGTGCTGAAAGCCAAATATAAAAATTGATTAAATTTTATTAGAAACTCAATGTTTGTACATAACTTGCATTATAATTTTTTAAATTTATAATCCTACAACTTGTAATGTGTGTCTGTCTGTCAGTCCAGACGATCTCGAGCACACGTGTACAAACACCCCTCGAAAATTTTGACTTTCTGCGAGCGGGAAAAAATATAAGGAGGGACTAAGGTGATTTTTTTCGATTTTTTCAAAAAATCACTTTGGTTCCCCTAGGCACGTAGCCAGAATTTCCTGACGGGGGGGGGGGGGGTTAATGACCCAAAGTCCAAAATCCACAGGTAGTGAATTACGCAGCAGCATTCCCTCACTTTCAGAATTGAACAGCACTTTGACAGCAGCAAACAGCACTAATTAAAACATACAAAAAAGAAGAATTTAAAAAAATGCTTTAAAAAACGATTTTAATGCAAATAAAAAAATTTTGATTTGCATTAAAATCATAGTTTTTTAAAGTAATTTTTCTTCTTTTTTATATGTTTTAAGTAATGCTGTTTGCTGCTGTTCAATTCTGAAAGCGAGGGAATGCTGCTGCGTAATCCGGCAGCAGGAACATACCCTTTACGTATACGTAGAGTCGATTTTTCAAAAAGTCGCTGGGAGAAACATCAAGCGCTCGGCCCATAGGTCACCAAGGGGGGGGGGGTACAGTACCCTGGTGACCTATAGCTCGGCCCCTGATACTAATAGTTTATCGATAATAATCTTTAAAAATAGACACACCATAATATACACAGAGACTAGATAACTAAAATGGAAGAAATATAGACCCTTATACAAACATGTAATAGAGAAATATACACACATGAACTACATACAGAGAAAAATAGCATTAAGATAGACAAAGATGATTTCGAAACCAACTCACGGTTAATATAAAGCACTCGTTTCGCAAAGACGTTCACTGTCGAACATAGAAGCGTCTCGTGCGGGTGACCAGCAATTGCTCTTCTTTATCTATTTCAATTCATAGCATAATTGAAGAACTTTGGTCGCAACTCGTAAAGAGGTTTGCTTCTAAAATTTGCATTTTTGAAAAAATGTATTAAATAAAAATGTTTAATTTAACATATAAATTTTAATTAATAGGAAAAATATATCATACAACAAATTTACTAAATATTTTGGTTCTACATACTAAGGATTAGCGACCTCACTTAACAAAATTCGCCAAAATTTTTAATTTTTTGACAAAAAACCAGCATCATAGGAAAATTTTTTTAGGAAATGCTCAGAAAAATTACAATTTTTGTAGGACATTTTACTGAAAAAAATAGAAAGTTTTAAACATTTTTGTCCTTTATATTTTCAAACCTTCGGTCCGTAAAATTTTCTCGAAATCAATTTTCGAATTATTCGAAATTTTGGCCTCGAAATCGAAATTTCGATCTCCAAAAATCCCTTACGGTCAATCCTTACCGGTCATTCCTTACTGGTCATCCCTTACCGGTCTGTAGTCTAGGGACCGCCACGGTCTTAAAGGGAGAGTCAACTTTGCAGCAACATTCGGGAGACCATTTCTATCAGAGTTTTTATCATAACTTTTGATAGATAAATCCGTTTGACTTGGTTTTGGTGTCATTTTGAAGCTCAGATTCTGANTCATAACTTTTGATAGATAAATCCGTTTGACTTGATTTTGGTGTCATTTTGAAGCTCAGAATCTGAGCTTCAAAATGACACCAAAACCAAGTCAAACGGATTTATCTATCAAAAGTTATGATAAAAACTCTGATAGAAATGGTCTCCCGAATGTTGCTGCAAAGTTGACTCCTCCTTTAACAGACTCTAACGCTAAAAAGCGTCCACCCATCATTTTTCGAATTTTTTTATGAAAAAGTTAGATTATGATTTGGAGAAAGCTTCTTTTTTCAGGTTTTCAGACTAGATTTTCATGCATACCTTGAAAACCTCGTTTTTAAAAAAAATCGATATTTTTTCACTGACAAAAGCTTTTTTATTGCAGTTTTTTGCACTTATTCTGTAGAAATTTTACTCCTTATTATTTCTCCATCAATTTTTATGCCAGAGGATTAATAGTTTTTGAAAAAATGGATTTTTTCTAAAAATATCATATTTCCTTAATAATGCCATATCTCGAACATTTTTAAGCCTGAATTAGCCAACTTTCTGTAAAAATATATCAATAAAAAATGCACTAAAACTTTTCCTTCAAAAGTGATCCGCAGAGGCCATATGTGCCAAGAACCCCGTGATAGGGCATATTCTGAGGTATAGGGGACCTGGGAAAATTTGTTTATAATCCAATTCCATCGGGAAGCGCTTCCCCCTCGGAAAAACCCCCTACATAAATTAAAAAGACGTTTTTGCGTTGATGTGGGGGAGATAGAGCGATTTTTCTCTCAGGGGACTCCTTTCGGACCCCCAAAAATAGACATCTCCATATGAGTGAATTCCAGTGTTCAATATCAAAAAAGTTCTTCAGATTCGAGTTTCCCATGTCGAAAAACACAAAAAATAAGCCGATTTGGAGCACTTTTTCGAAAAAGATCGATTTTTCCCCCTCTTGGACCTCTAAGGGAAAAATTGAATAAAAATTGTCAGGATAGCATTTTCACGTTTCGGGAATACGCGCAATCGATTCCCCACATAAAATTATCTATATGCATACGGAATTAGTCAGTTTCGAGCCATTTCTGGCAAGATTTTTGAGTTTGAATAAAAAAGGACCCGTTTTCCTTACGCTTCTACGTACATTTCATGCATTATTCTCAGGCTATTTGTAACCTAAAACTTTTAAAGTTTTTTTTCATTTCATTTTGTGAAGAAATCCGATTGCGAAATCGACACAACATAATTACTTAGTTTTTATATTTATATAAATATAAAAACTAAGCGCATCGCATTTATTTCAAACAGATGTGTACATTAATACGATTTGCTTGAAAAATTTAAACTACAGGAAGTCATTTCAAAAAGCAGATCGTTTGCCATTTGCGATAGAATTGAGATTTTCTCCAAATTAAATAAATTATACAATTTTATTATTTTTGCAAAAATTTGACAGCTATTTTTGTTTTTAGTAAAATTTGCACACACAAAAGTTTTCTTGAGCATCCGCACTCAAAACTAGGTTTTACTGAAATTTTTAATGGCGTTTTTCAGAATGTCTAAAAATTAGGGCTGCACGCGGGCGGGATCCCGCCCCGCAAATCCCGCCCGCATCATTTTTTAAGAAAAAATCCCGTCCCGCAATCCTGCACGCACATTTTTGAAAATCCCGCCCCGCAAATTGAATAATCCCCCAATGTCTTTTTTTCATCGAAAATTTGGCAAAATCGACCGTTTTTAAGTGATTTTTTCATCACTTAAAGTGACATTTGACCATTTTTAACCAAAATTTTCAATTTTTGGGTCATTTTTTGCTTAAAACTCTTTATTCTATAAAAATTTTTATCATCTGGAAAAAACTAACGATTTTATACATTATAAATGCATTTATTGTCTTAACCAATTTTTTATCAACAAAATTTAACCTTTTTAACCCCGCAAAAAATCCCGCCCGCAAGCTTTTAAAAATTCCGCAATCCCGTCCCGCAAAAAATTTTTGAAAAAATCCCGCCTGCAGGTCAACGCGCAGCCCTACTAAAAATGAGTTTTACACTATTACCACGTCGCAACGCATCACTAATTGCAATTAGTGTGGAATTAGTGCTTTCAAAATTTTGCAACTCAATTAGTGGAGG
>OZJO01024729.1:0-22365 GCA_900406225.1 Acrobeloides nanus | reverse complement strand
GGAGGTCCCCCCCCCCCCCCCCCGTTCATGATCGAAAAATTTTTTAAACATAGCCTTATAGGGGGTAATTTTATTGATTGCGCGCATTCCCGAAACGTGAAAACGTTTCCCTGACCCTGATTCAAGGAAAAATTGGGTTTTTGAAGCGAAAATGGTCATTTTTTCACTGAATCAGTGCCAGGAAAGAGTTTTCACGCTTCGGGATTTGCGCAACGATTTCCCGCATAAATTACCCTTATAAGGTCATGTTAAAAAAAAATTTTTGATTACCCAACGAAGCGTGCATTCATAGTTTACTAGTAGGGGGGGGGGATACACCGGACCCTCAGGATGGATGAATGAATGGCCTTTCAGGGGGGTACATGATAAATTTTCAAAAATTTATATGATGAATGAATTGGAAGGGGGAGGGTACACAAACCCTCATGATGGATGGATGAATGACTATAAAGGCGGGAGGTACGAGGACGAATAATGAGGGGGGATACTGTACCCCCTTGGTAACCTATGCGTGCATCCCCTTTAAATTTTAAAAATTCAAAAATTTGCATACCTAGCAGCCCAAATGGGCTCAAAAGTTCGTGAACACACTGGAGCACTTGCGTTTAAAGTGCAGAAAGTTTTAAAAACATCGGCTAATGGAAAAGGATGGGGATCATTATGAGTAAGGAGTTGGATTTCTTGATCTTTTGCATACGCTTGAAGTTCGGGTGGGACCTAAAATTTGGGTATAGAAAGATTGTTTGAAATCGTGTATTGGAACGAAGATTTACAGATCTAAGTTTAAAGGGAAAAAGTAAACTCAGTTACGGATTCAGCATGGTCGAAAACCTTTAAACGACATATACTACTCATGTTTGAATTTGAACAAACATTCGTGTTAATACTCAAACTTGCTTACCACACAACATCCTTCAATATTAAAATGATCAATACACGGCTTCATATTCGCTTCTTGACATAATGCTCTTAGCTGTACTAAGTTAAAATCAGCTACTCCAAGGCTCGTAACTTTTCCACTTGCGACGATTTTTTCGAGCTCACTCCAAATGTTTAAAACTTGTACCAGCCATTCTTTATCCACTTCGGTATCATCGTCTTCGTTTTCTGGCCGAGGAAATGCTATGATAAGTTGTTCAATGTTGTCGGTCTCGAGTTGGGCTATAGTGGCCTCGATGGCATTTTCTATATGGGATATATCAAATTCTTGGAGGAAGACTTTGAGCGTGATTTTGAGGTCGTTTCTCTCATAGGTTGTTGCGTCTTCACGATCAGATAGAAGAACCATTCCTTGTTCACTAAAAATGGTGAATTTACGGTTTTAGCAGGATCAGAAAATGTGACTTTTTGCGAAAAATGGCATTCTTACCAAAAATTGCATTTTTGGCAAAAATGAAAAAAATCGCAATTTTGATCAAAATGGCGGTAATCGCATTTTTTGGCAAAAATGAAAAAATCGCAATTTTGGCAAAATCTAGAAATCGCCTTTTTTCGAAAAATGACAAAAATCGCATTTTTTGTAAAAATGACAAAATAGTAATTTCGTTAAAAATTACAATTTTCTAATCGATCAAAGGTTTTTTTATCCCATCGAGATCGAACCCTCTACCATTTGAGTGTAAAGTGAGAATCTTGCCACTTTACCGTGCTTGATGAAATTCGATGGTCAGAAATTTCCCTATATGTATTACCTAACAGCCAGATCAGCTTTTAATAAAGGAAATTGCAAATCCAAACACGTTATAAGCTCTTCGGCCGAATTTTTGAAACGTTTTATCTTCAGTTCCATATAGTTATTAATATTGCCGGTATGTAGACGAAATTTGTTTAACTGATGTAAACGAGCGATTAAGGACTGCCATGCACAATTTGCTGTCATTTTTTGAAAATTTTTCCTAAATTTAAAAAGTTTAGACAGTAGATACTAGTATGACTTAGGTACGCCACTAAAAAGTTTCAATTTTTCATCAAAAAGCATCATTTTTTTTTACCAAAAATGTCATTTTCTGAGACTTTTCAGCTTAAAAACAGCAATTTTAAAACCAAAACACAGCATACCAAAATTTCAAAAAAGTGTAGACAATGGTTAAAGTTTAAAAAATGTCGCCAATCGACTCAGTTAGCCAAGCAGTACAAAACGAGTACCATATAAGGGGTTTGACCCATGGCCGATTGGCTAACTTGATTGATCGGCCTTCACTCATAGGGCGCAGGTTCGATCCCGCGCCCAAGATTAATTTTTTATTTTGTTGTCAAAATTCATGAAAATTTTTGCATATCCACGTTTTTATGCGGGGAACACAATGGAGCTATTATTTTTCCATTAAACTTTCGGAAAATTTGTAATAAAAGTTTTTGATTTTTTGAGATTTTTCGTTTTTTGCTCAAAGTTTTCTTAAAAAAATAATAGCGCCATCGTGTTCACTGCATACAAATGTGGACATTCAAAAATTGTTCATAAATTTTGATAACAAAATAAAAAATGAGGCAAACAGGGGGGTACTGGGCTCCAAAATATGAATTGGTCCTAAAGGTTACTTTCGACCAAAAAAAATGTCGACAGTCGAAATACGAATTCGTTCTCGATTTATGAATTCGTATACGAATTCATTCTGGGCGGCTTCCCAAATACGAATTGGTCCATTAATTTTTCCCCCGATACGACGAATTAGGGGGGGGGGGTACAGTACCCCCTCCCTTGCCGATGATGATCAGTCAAATTACCAGTCGGTAAAAAGAGTGGTCGGTGAAATGAAGATCGGTAAAACCCTGGGACACCATATTTAGGATATTAAAAAAATTAAAGAATTAGAAGAAATTCAAAAGCTACAGTCCTTTCAAAAAATTTCCTAGTGAACAAAAATATAATACAATTAGATGATTTTATTTATAAGTTTCTAAACATAAAGCTGAAAACGATGACAAAACGAGCATAAACTACAAGAAACGTCAGAACAAGGGGGGTAAAATTTTCATTAGCCAACGCGCTTTTCTTTTTTTTCTCTTTTCTTTCGCCAAATTCTTCTCGCTTTCTGTGCACTCGTTGTTTTTATTTTGTGCGCAAGTTGGATGTGTTCCAAAAGGAATTATAAAATTCAAATTTTCTTTTCGGTAAACAAACTACTTTGAAATGCTTTTGACTAATCAAGTTTTTTTTCAAAGGTAGATTTTTGTAAAAACTGAGCCAAAATTAAAAAGGACAATTATTTTTGTAATTTTTTTGACTTCGGATTCCGATTCTGGATTTGGATTCTGAATTAGGATTCTGAAACTGGATTCTGAATCCGAATTCTGAATTAGAACTCTGAATCCGAATTCTGATTCTTAATCTGGATTCTGAATTCGGATTCTGAATTAAGATTCTGAAACTGAATCCGAATTCTGATTCTCAATCTGGATTCTGAATTTGAATTCTGAATTCGGATTCTGATTCTCAAACTGGATTCTGAATTCGGATTCTGAATCCTGATTCGGATTTAGAATCCGAATTCAGAATCCAGATTGAGAATCAGAATTCGTAGTCAAAAAAAGTTACAAAAAAATATTGTCCAATTAAAAATGATCTTCAGATTCGGATTCCGCATAATCAAAAACCTTTAAACGGCATATAGAACCATATGATGAGAATTAAAAATTTAATTTTTCAGTTTTCGTGTCAATACACGGATTTTTTCACAAATTTAAATTTTATTGAAAACATAGACTTTCGTCTAAAGCTTTTCGAATATGCTGAATTCGATTGTGAAAATTATTTTTAGTTGAAGCCTTAAAGGAGGTGCAAATTAGAGCCCTTTCTCAACAAAAATTTTTTTTGAAAAATGACATTCTAGGGGTAAAAATAGGGTGAAAAATCGATTGCGCATATCCCCGTCGCGTGAAAATGATTCCTTGATCCTGATTCAGGAAATGGGGGTGGGTGTATCGAAGCGAAAATCAAATATTTTCGGATTTTTATGTGAAAACTGTATAGCTTCGGGAGTGCGCGCAATCGATTCCCCGCCTAGAAAAACCTATATTTGATTTTCGCTTCGATACACCCACCCCATTCCCTGAACCAAAGTTAAGGAAGCATTTTCACGTGACGGGGACGTGCGCAATCGATTTTTCACCCTATTTTTACCCCTAGAAGATCATTTTTCAAAAAAAATTTTGTTGAGAAAGGGCCCTAATTTGCACCACCTCCTTTAATAAGACAAAAATCGATTTATATCCTATCTCATCGAGTAAAGATGAATTTTTTTTCATGACAGTTTTGACTTGGCTTGCCCGACTTTGGACAAAGAATCTGTCTTTCACTATCATTTTTTGGCGCGCAAGTTTTCCGGCTAGTCTTCAAGCGGTTTTTTGTTTTTCTGTGCAAAAAAGTAGAGCTGTTGATTTTTCATTTCAGTCAGTCAGTCGGTTTTTGTAGTTTTTCATCGATTTGTAATTTATACTCAAAAATATTTTCTATCCTGGTTCTGCTCCTCCTTGTGGAAACGGTCTTCACTTTTTTTGTGGGAGTACTATTTATACAATCAATCAGTGGGTTACAAAGAACCCTCAAGACTTGATCAAATTCAGATGATTTATCTTTCTTCGGAAATGGCACGAATATGTTGGAAATGATGTAAAAAGACTATATCTAGTGCACCAGAATTTTTCGATACAAATTAAGCGATGTGCAAAAAATAGACAAAATTTAAAAAATATTATGACACCAAAGGGACTCGAACCAAGCAATTATGTGTACAAGTTGAGAGCGAAACCACTACACTACGAAGGCTAATCTTTTTCAAATCTTATCCATAATCTATGGACTTTTTCATAATTGTGTCGAAAAATTCTGGTGCACTAGATATAGCTTTTTTTACATCATTTCCAACATATTCGTGTCATTTCCGGAGAAAAATAAGCCATCTGAATTTTGTCAAGTTTTGAGGGTTCCTTGTTAGATTTTCCCGCTAAATACTGCAGCTCAAAATCTTTTGGACGCAAGGGTAATCGAACCCTTGCTAATACCAATGACGCCGTACTTTTTGGCAGCGCATTTGACCACTACACCATGGTGGTCACTGAATGACTCATATTGAATTTCGACNGAACCCTTGCTAATACCGATGACGCCGTACTTTTTGGCAGCGCATTTGACCACTACACCATGGTGGTCACTGAATGACTCATATTGAATTTCGACCTTGTAGTACAGGGTGTATAAAAAAATCGGAATTTTGGCGATTTTTTAATGTTTTTTGACCCGAAATTTTTTTTAAAAATGGCCCTATTAGGCCTAATTTTATTCGAGGAACCGATTACGCGCATTCCCGAAGCTTGAAAACGCTTCTCTGACCCTGATTCAGGAAAATTGGTGTGTATATTGAAGCAAAAATCGAAAATTTTTAGATTTTCTGCCTGAGGATGATCTTTCTGTGGGCAATTTTATGCGGGGAATTGATTGCGCGCATTCCCGAAGATTGAAAATGCGTTCTCGACCATGATTCAGGGAACTAAGTGTGTGATGAAATGAAGATCGAATTTTTTAAAATTATTTCCCTGAACCATGGTCAAGGACACGTTTTCAAGCTTTGAGAATGCGCGCAATCAATTCCCCGCATAAATTTACCCCCAGAAAATCTAAAAATTTTCGATTTTCGCTTCAATACACACTCCGATTTCCTGATTCAGGGTCAGGGAACAATATCAATATCCAATTTTTAGAAAAATTTCCAAAAATGCCAATATTAAAAGAAAACAACAACCGTGATTTTCGCTTGAAAGAAATTTTGGGTGGAAATCCTCCACCGGGTATATGGCTAGCACCTCCACCACAGCCCCCTAGCCACCTGATGAATGGTGGTAGATACAATGGCTACAAGCCTCCGGATCCAACTCCATTGTTTTTCAATAAACCTAATATATTCTCACCTGCATCAACCCCTGCTATTGAGTTACAAAAAATCGTTTTCAACTCAATTGCCTCTTCTGCCCCTCCTCAACCACCACCATCGAAAAAGGCATGTTTGGATTTTTCGCTTCTTCCACCATCAAAACCTATACAAGCTCAAAACGCCCAGAAATATGAAATCCCACAAGAATTTTTTATCCCTGTACCTAAAAATGCACATGCCGCTACAACAATTTTTGGTCGTCTTCGAATNTCAAAACGCCCAGAAATATGAAATCCCACAAGAATTTTTTATCCCTGTACCTAAAAATGCACATGCCGCTACAACAATTTTTGGTCGTCTTCGAATCGCTAGATGGGCGCTAGACAAGGCTCTAAAATCCAACATATTACCAAGCAGTATGACATATGAAGCTAGGCAACTAGTCGGTATTTCTTGGTATCGAGCATGGAGCTTGGGGTTTCTTGTGTATCAAGGGAAACGGGTGGATCCAAAAATGGGGATTGAAGGATTGAAAAGTTTGGAATGGGACACGGTAAGGCACAAAATTTTCATTTTTTTAGAATTTTGTCAGAATTACAGGGTGGCTTAAATGAAACCGATCACCATGGCACGAAGAAATTTTTTGTCGAAAACGGATTTCTGGAGCCATAGAGATGGAGGGGGGAGGGGGAATTAAGGTGATCGGTTTCATTTGGGCCATCCTGTAAATAATTATGTCACCAATGGGTTTAGCATAGTTGAAAACCTCTAAACGACATATAGAATCTTATAATAAAAGTTTAATTTGATGAAACCCTGATTTTCAGGCAACATTTTTTGTATTGACACGAAAATTTGAAATTTGCCAATTTTGATCCAAAACCTATATGATGGTTGTCGTTTAGAGGTTTTCGACTATGCTAAACAAGATGGTGAGGTCTATTTTTGACTTTACATCATTTGACCAAAATTGATTTTTTGATAAAAAATGAATTTTAACACAGAAAAATCAAATTTGAAATCGTACTACAAATTAAGATTTAGCATAGTCGAAAGCCTTTAAACGACACCCATGAACTAATATTTTGGCTATTTTCAAATTTTCGTGTCAATACATAAAATTTTGCCTGAAAATCAGGATTTAAAAAATATACCTTGTTGGGTATAGTTTAGTCTTTTCGAATATACTGAATCCAATTTTTCCATTATTTTTCAGTTTTTAATTTTTTCGTTTTTTAAAATTTATCCAATTTCATTTTTTCTAGAATGTCAACATTTTGGACGAAAACATCCCTGATATTAACGATCCTTCTTTTATCGAAGACCAAGGTTTAACCTATGGCGAACGCTGTCTAGCCTCTCGAGTTATGCAAATTTTGATCAGTGCACATATTAGTGCCTTTCAAGCGGGGATTGAAGTCGTTCAAGCAGTTATGGGTAACTATGGAAATACAACACTGAAGAAAACTATTGACAAGTGTGGATTAAAAGTGTCGTGTAATTTGGATTGTGATCAGGGAAAGCAGCTTGTAGCAAATATGACTGGCTGTGTTTCACCTATAGCTGTCATGAAATGGATATTGATACAAGCAAAACGAAATTATTATTTGGATTTGAAGGAAATTCATGATGTTTTGGACACGAATTTGGGGATGGTGGAACATGTGGATTTGAACAGTTTAGATGAGGAATGGAATGTGGATTTGAAAATTCCAGTAAGAACAAATTTAACTTTCACTTAACATCACTTGACCAGTTATTATACTTACCATGATTATGGCCTGAATTGGTTTGACCTAGATTAAGACTAAGCACAAGCCCAAATCCAAACTTAAGCTCAAGCCTAGGCCCAAGCCTAAGCCCAAGCCTAAGCCCACGACTAAACCCAAACCTAAGCCTAAGACCATGTCCAAGCCCAAACCTAATCTCAATCCCAAGCCTAAGCCCAAGCCTAAGCCCAAGCCCAAGCCTAAGCCCAAGCCTAAGCCCAAGCCTAAGCCCAAGCCTAAGCCCAAGCCTAAACCCAAACCCCAGCCTAAGCCTTTTGTTATCCATCCAAGCACATAAATTTTTTCTTTTTATTTTTAGATCATTATCATTTTAGATCTTCGGCGGCGGCGCCGGACGCCATGAAAAAGCTCTCAAAGTCCTTCGTGCTATCGCCGACACCCCTTTATGGTCAATCTTCCCTCATTTAAAAGAAATTGATGCTTTTCTATATGAATACACCGCTCTGAGCCAACACCCCTTAAGATATGGGAACAACGCAGTCAGATTTTGTGGCACCAAATCTGTTCTTACCAACGATCTTCTAAACAAATTATCACCAGATTTGTCAGTTTTTGTTCAGTTGAACAATATGACGAGTTTAATGAAGTTTTTTGAAAGTAAGAATTTTGAAAATACGCAGCCCTCTCTTCTCCAGTGACTATTAGTGGAATGGGTAAGGGAGTACCCCGTATAAATCCCACCCCTCCTACAAACAAAATTCTCGAAAAACATATAAGCCCCTTCTGTTTTGGTCGGTCTTATGATATCCGGGGGAAGAGAGAGATGGACCCACTAGTGCATATAACAAAAAAAATTATTTAGGAAAATTCAAAAATCAAGAAACCAGACATTGGGTCGAGAAAATGGAAGAATATATTCAAGCGAAAAAATGTGGGCACGAAGCAGTGTTAAGATTCGAGCGAAATATTCCAGCAAATTTGAAATGGAATCAAGCCTTGCTACAAAAAGCCAGAAATAGCCTGTTTCAAAGAATCAAAACCGACGAAAATTTTCGAGCCATGACTAGCTATGGAGATATTTTTTGAAGCTTTTTAAGACGCATTTTCTGAGATTATTTAAATTGATGGAGCCAGGCCAAAATGTGAAAGTCATCGAGTTTTCTCGTTTGTTGTTTAAAAGAAAGTTGGTGGCGAGTACATATGTGTGCTGCAAGTAAAAAATTTCAAAACTTTTTTTCGCTGAGATATGGCGTTTCAAAGATGGTTACCTAGGATACATGTCTGAAAATGGATCTTGACAGTAAATACGTACTAGATCAGTCAGTTTAAAAGATTTTCAAATATGGTCTTTTTTATTTATTAGATATGATTTAGGGCTACAACTTTTGTATAAACTATATTGGGGTCAGATCTATTCCCATAGAGATAGATCAACTTTATCGATTTTTTACTATGTTTTTTATACCTCCAAAAATTGAGAAAATGATGAAATGGGAATAAAAAAGAAATGAGAACTTGTTTCATTCCTTCCTTATCTGCGGATGTGATAGGTTTTGGGCTTTTTTGATAGGATTTTTATGTTAAAATGTGGGGTGGGGTGTGTAGAACTCCCCTCCTATTCAATTACACGTAAAGCTTTGATCCACTACGGTACAATACATTCCTAAAGCAGGATTTATACTTCCGTCGCATCGCAACGCGACAGTGCATTTTTGTGTCGCGCGACGCGTCGCGAGTTGACGTTTTAGTCTGTCGCGCGACAGTGCTTTTTGTATCGCGCAACATGTCGCACGACGCGTCGCGCGATGTGTCGCGAGTTGGTGATTATAGTCTGTCGCACGACAGACTTATCGTGCGAGCGACTTGTCGTGCGATAGAACTTGGATTGAAAAAACGCTTATACATCAACAGGACTCGGTGGTGAAGTGATAAATCAGGGGCTTAGTGGTCACAAGGTCGCGCGTTCGAATCCCGCTTGGAGCCAAATTTTTGCCACTCGGGCTTTTGTCGCGTCGCGCGACGTCACGTGGTCAGCACTTGCGACGTCGCAGGCTGTCGCTCGATGCGTCGTGCGACGTGTCGCGAGACAGCAACTATAAACGACATTGGAAAAATTGTTTGCACTAAAACGTAATTGCTCTGCGATGCGTCGCGCGACGGAAGTATAAATCCTGCCTAAGCGATGCGATGTTGATTTGAAATCGTAGGAGCTCAAAGATTGGAAGCAGCTATGTTTCGTTTCGAAGCTGGCGATGCCCGAATGTTCAGAGAGACTAATCAATATTGCATCAGACTTGTTTCAGAGCGACTAACCAATATTGTATCAAACAAAATTGCATCAATTTTCGCAATAGCTTAAACTGAAGATTGAAAGAGAGACCAATTCAACCGTCATTCGATGCGGATGCAGAGGTCGAAGGTGGTGATCCTCTCTCTTCTTGGAGATCTTCAATTTTATCGTTTGTTTCGCGCTTTTCGTGTGTTCGCTTCTAATCTTACTTGTTTAGGGCCCTCAGCTTATCACGGAATTGCTTATGTGATGGACCTTTGTGATAAGCTTTTTTAAACAACAAAGCAAACAAATAAAAAAGATCGTATTTGAAAATTTTTTAAACTGACTGATCTAGAGCGTACTTACTGTCGGGGTCCATTTTCAGGCATGTGTCCAAGGTACCATCTTTGAAATGCCATATCTCAGCGAAGAAAACGTTTTGGAATTTGCTTGCAGTACACATATGTATTCGTTACCAAATTTCTTTTAAACCATAAATGAGAAATTTGAATTTTGGGCATGGCCACCTTCTTAAAAACCATCAAAAATTTCTCAGAAAATGCGTTTTAAAGCTAATTTTTTATCATATTTTTGTATTGTGAAAAATGGGTATAAAAATTATATATTTATATAACAAAGAAAAATCTAAACCAGAGGTCCAAAGTGTGGTGTTTACACCTGAAAATTTTGTTTTCTTTCCGATTTGAGGAGGAGGGTACATCATGTATCCCCTCCCTTCGGTACAGCATCGCCTTTCACAGAGAAAATTCGCATTATACTGAGTGCCATAGTTATGAGGGGGAACAGATGGAAATCCCCCAAACATGAGAATTTTTATTTTTCGGGAAAGAAAAATTTTCCAAAAAGTATCTCCCCCCCCCTATCTGAAAATTTTCCCTCCCCCCAAATTTGGACCAAAATTACGGCACTGATTATACTCAATTTCAAGCTAAAAATTTTCCATTCTTGCTAATTTTCGGATATGATTTGCCTTTCACAGAGGAAAATTTCCAGATTTGGGAATGCAATTTGCCTCTTATAGAGAAGCAATGCTTCTCAAAATGGATTCAAGATGAAAATTTTGCATTCTTCCCCAATTTGAGGATACGAGCGGGACACATGTGCGCAAACACCCCTCCAAAATTATGAGATTTTGCGCGCGTGATTCTTTGCCTTGATCCCCTTTATATTTTTTTGAAAATTTTCCAAATTTTTGAGCAAAAACATAAGGGAGACCAAGGCAATTTTTTCGAATTCTTCAAAAATTTTCAAAAAACACCTTGGTCTCCCATGTTTTTTCTCGCCTAACCTCTGAATCGTTATCGTTGCCGAGATAATCGCGTTTGAAGCTGGCGATTTTTGAAATCTGTATATTACAACGAAAACATGAATGCAGTGAAAATTTATCCCTGAATCAATAAAAGTTGTGTATCGATGCAAAAATTCAAAAATTTTTCACAGTTTTTGTAAGTGGATGAAAAACGAAATTTTTTTAAAAATTTTTGCGTCAATACACAACTTTTACTGATTAAGGGACGAATTTTCACTGCGTTTCATGTTTTCGTTGTAATACACAGATTTCAAAAATCGCTAACTTCAAACGCATTTATCTCAAAAACTATAACGATTCAGAACATGCCGTAAAAACAAAAAATGCTTTATTTTTCATGAACTTTTCGAATTTATAATTTTTTCATAGTATTTTTTTCCGAGTGCTTTAAAAGCATGGTCAATGCAAAATGTTCATAAACCATACGCATAAACTACGTTCACAAAATACATTCACAAACTATAAGATTAAAGGAATCGATTTATTTCTTTTATGCGAGCAAACTCAAAAAGAAAGAAAAAATTCGTCAATTGACTTTAGCAAATTATCTGTTCACTGTTATCATGTTTGATCACTGACGATTTGTTTTATTGATTTTTTAATTTTAACTTTTAATTATTAGAAAGAATGCTAATTATCTTAGTAACTTTTTTATTTATTTTAGTAACTTTTTATATACTTAAACAAAATAATGACGGGACATAGTAAAATAATATAACAGAAAAAGTCACTAAAATAAGTGAAAAAGTTGCTAAAATAAAAAAAGTACTTAGCGCTATCCCCCAACCTGAAAAAAAGCTTAGGCTTAGGCCTAGGTTTAGTCTTAAGGCTTAGGCTAAGCCTAAGTCTAAGGCCTAAGTTTAAGGCTTAAGCCTAGGTCCTAAGGCCTAAACCTAAAGCCTAATCATAAACAAACCTTTTTTCAACCTGGGGGGATAGTGCATAAGTACCGAAAAAAGTTACTAAAATAATTTAAAAAGTTACTAAGATGATTAAACAGGTTACTAAAATAATAATATTTCTTATTAGAAATGGATATTTGTGCAGTATGTGGGAATAAAACTGATGGGTCACATTGCGGCAGTGAAGCATGTCGTGCATGTTGTGCATTTTTTCGAAGAACAATGTCTGGAATGCAATTTTACAAGTGCAAAAAAGAAAATAACTGTCAAATTAAAAATGGTATATATCCATTTCGATAAAAATGAAGACAAAAATTCATTTTTTAGATTTGCGAAATACCTGTCGTGCTTGTCGCCTCCAAAGATGCTTTGATGTCGGTTTGGTTTGTCCAAGTAAGCTAGAAAATTTTTGAACATCTGCAATCCCTTCTTACCCACCCGATGGGATTAGAGGAGGAATACAGTGAGTGATAAGGTAATCCGGTACTACCTTTTATCAGGATGGGGTCAAGGTAGTACCAAAGATGTCAAGGCATAGACCAATTTTCGCCTCGGCTCTGCATACTTCTAGGGGGGATAATCTGCATGAAGATGGAGCGGGAGGGGGAGCAAAGACTGCATCTGTAATAAATTTAAAAAAATAGAAAGTGAAGAATATAAAAGACAACTGGCTGCAACAACCAAGAAACAAGGAAGTAATTTTTACGACCAAGATCTAACGATTTCAACAACAACTACACCATCTAGTCTCATGGTAAAAAATTAAGCCATTGGATAAACAAAAATTTTTTAGAGTGAACTTTCTGAAACTTCTTCACCATACCCAACATTAGACCATTTACTTAAAGGAATACGAACATTTTTGGATTCTCAAAAATCTTTAGTGCTTATTGAGAAACAATTCCAACAAGGACCTATGGATGATGAGGTTTGAGTTATTTGTCATTTTTTGAATTTTGTTTAAAGATGGGGGCAACCTTTACAGGGCTCTAGGAACTTCCACAACGAAATTCCCACAACAGAACTTCCACAACGGGATTCAAAACGACATGCGGAACTTCCATAACGAAAAAAAGCGGAACTTCCACAACTATTTTCACGGAAAATCGACCATTGTGGAAGTTCCGTTGTAGAAGTTCCTTTGTGGAAGTTCCACATGTCGTTTTGAATCTCGTTGTGGAAGTTCCTAGAGCCCCTTTGCAACCAGATCTCTGAGAAAATTTTTTTCTCAAGTTGTTGTAGAAAAGGTCCTTCTAGGGTAATTTCGATGCGAGAAATCGATTGCGCGCACTCCCGAAGCTTCAAAACGCTTCCCTGATCTTCATCCGTGAAAATTTATAAATAAATGTATATAATATTGCATAGATTTTACCATGCTAAAAACAAAATTTTCATGGATGAAGGTCAGGGAAGCATTTTCAAGTTTCGGAAGTGCGCGCAATAGATTTTTCGCATCAAAATTACCTTAGATGAATCTTTTCTACACAAATTTGCGAAAAATTTTTTCTGAGATCTGCAACTCGGCCAAAACACAACTCGCCCAAACTACAACTCGGCCAAAATACTTCTTGTTTATACCAATCAACTCTACTCGATGAGAGGAGTATTTGGCCGAGTTGTAGTTTGGGCGAGTTGTCGTTTGGCCGAGCTGATTTTGGGCGAGATGTAGGGTCGCCGTAAAGGTTACCCCATCTTTAACCTTAATTTTTAGTTTATCCTTATAAAGAAGCCGAAATATGATTTATTGGAAAAAGGGTGCATTTCTTTAGTTTATTCTATGCTTAATGAATATTTTGAGCCTTTTTGTTTATTGCAACATGAGCAGAAGGTAAAGTCAATATATTTAAAAAAATTTTTCTTTGAGAAAAATTTTTTGACGTAAAAAAATTGTCTCGTTTTTCAGGGGTCATTTTTAGAACAATACATTTTCGGTTCCCAAAAAAAACTCGCAAAAATCCACTTTTTTGGCACACCCTGTCATACGTGGGCAAGGGGTGGGTTGACCCACTCCCATATCGCTGCAGGAGGGTCAAATTTAGAAAACATGTCGCAGTTGGGTGTGATGAACGAGGGAAAAATTGTATCGCAGGTCGGCGCTTCGCGCCGACCTGCGATACAATTTTTTATGTATGAAATGCGATACGTTTTTTTTGGTCGACAAACGTATCGCATTTGAGTCTTCGACCTACCCCCCTTGCCCATGTATGCACCTTGTTTATGTATAAGTTAAGATCTATCACTCTTCTCCCCTCATTACTACTACTTTTGACATTGCAGATCGAGCTTATGAAATCTCTTCTCTTAAAATTTTCCATATTAACAAAAAGCTACCTTTCCGCCAAGAATTTTCCTGATTCTGCTGATCATCGACTAATGACCCATCCTGGGTATATTATTGATCTTAATTATACCGAATACTTCTTTTTGGACAAGAGCAACCCTAAAGGAATTTGGCCGTATGCTTTTTGATTGTCAATAATTTGATGTAAATTTTATGTTTTTAGGTGTATGTTAGAGGGTATAAAGCTGTTGTACTGCTTAAAAAAGAAATTTGTCAAGCAAGGAATTAGTGAAATGGATATAAGTGCATTGGCATATGTTATTTATTCGATTGAAAGTATGCTTAAAGTCATTCACGGCGGTTTTTTTGCTAACATTGGAGGAAATTCGAAATTTTAAAACGAGTCATTCCATTCAACTCAGCCCGTCGAGACGAGTAGAACGAATACCAGATCATGGTGTTTTCCATCCCAAGCTCATGGCCGAGTGGTTAAAGTGAAGATTTGCAGTTTATAGGCTAGGTTTCGAATCCTGCTTTAAATTTGTCCAAATTCCTTGAAAATTTTTTATTATCTCTATCTTGGCTTCTGCAAAAATTTTCATGGAATTTCGACAACTTTAAATTCGAATCGGGATTCGAACCCTAGCCTATAAACTGCAAATCTGTTACTTTAACCACTCGGCCATGAGCTCGGGATGGAAAACACCACGATATGGTATTCGTTCTACTCGTCTCGACGGGCTGAGTCGAATGGAATGACTCATTTTTAAAATTTCGAATTTCCTCTTATTTTAGCAAAAAACCGTTATGCGTTTTGATTAAAGTTATTGGTTTAGGTGAAAAACTTGCCATACATATAGAAACAGTAGAACAAGTCAAGAACTCCGTTTTTAAAGAACTTTTGACTTATTATGTGTCAAATTTTGGTTTTGATCAAGGTGCAATCAAATATTCAAATTTGCTCAATCTTGTACATAATATCAATGTAAATTTTTTAATGAACAATACACTTTTACAATTCGTACTTTTATAAGATTTTTTCCTTGAATTTAGGAAGTCAAAAATTGGTTTCACGAATGTTATACAGCGGCGAAAATTTTCGATCCGACTCTATTATATGTTTGGGAAGATTGTTGTTGAAATATATTAACAGAGTAATCTTTTTATTATCAAATTTGTACAAAATTTTTATTTTGAATAAATATTTTTAAAAAAGTTTTGTTTCTAAATTTATTTAATACATTTTAAAGAACCACTCTATTTGGAAAAATCTTATAAAAAAAATTTCGAACTTATATAAAAATATTATTATTTATTTGATTGAATGAATAATAAAAGACTTAGGCTTATGCCTAGGCTTAGACCTAGGTTTAGGCTTAGGCCTAGGCTTAAGTTTAGGCTTATGCTTAGGCATAAGCCTAAGCTTAGTCTAGGCCTAAGCCTAGGCTTAGGCTCATACCTAGGCTTAAGCTTAGGCTTATATCTAGGCTTAGGCCCAGACTTAGGCTTTAAAGCTTAAAAGATCATCTTGATTTATGAAAAAATATAATTTTTTCATTAAATAATCAAACAAGTTTTTTTATCATAACGAAAACAATCATCATAGCTACTAGAGATCAGAATGGCATATCGATAAATATATCGATCGATAAATATCGAAAAACTATCGATCGATATATCGGAAAAATCTCGTATCATACGATCTCTAATAGCTACAATTTCAAACGCTAATATCTCGACAACGTTAATGATTCAGAATTTTCTTTATAAAAAATGCTTAAATTTTCAAGTGATTTAAAGTAATAATAGGTTTTTTAAGAGTAAAAATTAAATTTTCTGATATTCTTTTTTTGAATGATATTAATCTTTGGAAAGAAGGCCTTTGTTTTGAAGATATTCTACATCTTCTTCTAATGTTGTTTTGGTCATTTTCTCGCATTCCAATTTAATGTCTTTATAAAGTGCTGTGCTCCTAAAAATCGCGTTTGATTATTAATATATAAAAATCTTACAAATAACGTTCTCCATAACTAGGAGCGAGGGTGACAATAAGTTTCCCCACATTTTCAGGACGTTTTGCGAGCTAAAAAATGGGTTATAACTATAGGGTGTAGCATAGACGTAGCCAAGGTTTCACGACAGGGGAGGGCTAAAAGTTAAAATTTTGAAAATTGTCCTCAAAAATTGCATTTTTCCTTTAATTTTCGGACGACAGGGGGCTATAGTCCCCTCCCCCTATCCACTCTCTGGCTACGTCTATGCAGTGTAGTATAAAAATACTTCGATAGCAGCACAAACATTGGCACCGCTGGAAATTCCTACTAAAAGGCCTTCTTCTAAAGCAAGACGTTTTGCCATAGCTATAGCATCTTCTGACTTAATTCGTATAGCTTCATCAAAAAGTGAGCGATCCAGGATCTCTGGGATTATGCCAGCACCGATTCCTTAATAGACTAGTCCTTTCGGAAAGTTAAGTCTTGCTTACCAGCAATCATATGTGAAGCAGCTGGTAATCCATTTAAAACCGATGATTCATACGGCTCAACAGCAAACATTTTGATATTTGGGTTCTTTTCTTGCAGATATCTACCCACACCTGAGATGGTACCACCTGACCCTACACCAAAACAGCACAAGTCGACCTTTCCATCTGTTTGCTGCCAAATTTCTGGTCCCGTTGTTTTATAATGGATTTCAACGTTGTTTGGATTGGTGAACTAAAACAAGATTTTTTAGACTTTTAAGCCCCTTGTCAAAAATCCTGGCTACATCTATGGTTCAGTGGATAGTGTTTCGAGGGAAAAATAAAAGGTACGATCAATTTTATGGTGGTCTCCTGTGATAACTTTTAAGAATCGATCAAAAATAATAACCCTACAGGATCGAACACTCAGCTTTTGAGTGTAAAGTGCTACTTTACCATGGATGGTGTTTCTTTCTATCATTCCTAGTAATTAATATATTAAACAAACTTGATTGAGAATAACCGAATTTGGTATAATTTCTTTAAGCGCCTGAGCTCTATCCATGACACCTTTAAAGCCAAGTTCTTGGTCTGTAAGGATAAGTTCGGCGCCATAAGCTTTTAATAATGTTCTCTAAAAAATTGACATTTGTGCACTAGTTAGGGTGAGACATATGATGCAAAATTTTATTTGTGGGTGAAAATCCCACCCTCAACAACCACCAAAAGAGATCATTGAGGATGAGAAATGACCCTAAAAGATTAAATCTGGAACTCTGATAATAGGGGCTGTAAGGTAGGATTTCTATATAAGTGTAGACCTACTCTCTCGATACTCATAGAAGCCGGCATAACCAAGACAATTTTATAGCCTTTAATAGCAGCCGCAAACGCCAACGCTATGCCCATATTGCCAGAAGTTGGCTCGATTAAAACAGTTTCACCAGGGATAATTCTTCCTTCCTTTTCTGCCTTCTCGATCATATATGGTCCAGGTCTATCTTTAACGGAAAGACCGGGGTTCATATATTCTATTTTGAGCGCTAAAATTTTTGTTAGTTCAAATTTTGTGGGTTGGTTCAATTTATGATTTTTCAGGAAGTTTCATTTTTGTATTTTTCTGGGGGAATAAGGACGAGTCCACTTTTGTTTTTGGTGTCTTGAGAGGGAGATTTTTTCTCTTTAGATGTCATCTGTAAGCTGTCAGAGCCGCAACAGCTCCAACATAAAATCTTCTTGACCGATGCGAATCGAACCAACGACCTCTGGCATATCTGGCCAGTGTTCTGCCACTGAACTACAAGGCCATATAATCGATGATTTGCCAAATATACTTCTGATTTTGGTCAAAATTTTTTGGTTGGGAGAGAATATGAATCCTGTCGATCCATTCCTCAGTTTTTTGCGACATCATGAAATTGGACTTTTTTGTCCTTGCTCTTACCGATTGTCGCATTTAGACCTTCAGTAACTTTATTCAAATAAACCAGAGGCGTATTCCCAATCATTTCAGTCGCATCCTTACAAATTTTATTGCTAGTCATTTTCTATAAAAAATTATAATAGAGTCTAAAAATAATTTAAAGAAAGAAATTATGTTAAACACGAAAAAATTGTATAGATCAATCAAAGGCTGAATATTTTCCACCCTTTCCAATTATTTCTAGATTACCAAACAAACAGGAATTTTTTAATGGCCCGCATTGAAATAAACAATGAACAACATAAAATCATAGATCATCAAAACATAGTTAGTGAACATTTTACACATCGTATACTAATTAGAAAATAAAATAATACAATAGAGCATTTCATAACATAAAGTCTAAATTCATCGCCTTTAGCTGAATAGAAAAAGATAACAGAGGCAAAATGACGAGATAGAACAGAAGTTTGAGGTATAATCGACTAGTCGACTAGTTCTGACAAGAAAAAAGTTGATCCTGGAGTTTTTAATGGCTCGAATGGGTATAATTCCTCTAGGATTGTTGCGAGTATGGGTTTCCGAAATGATTGGGATTTTGGTTTCGAGATTTATATTACCAGTGACAAGTTGGTGGAAAAAGATGAGATCAGTTTTTAAACGGTGAATTTCAAGGCTATCAAGACCTAGAATAAGTAGTCGATCTTCATATGAGGATACAATAGGGTAAGAATAAAAATAGCATCTTGAAAAGACAAGTCTTGTAAATCTGCGTTGGAAAATATCTTTTGGAAAAATGATCCCCGCCAGAAATGGGCTAGACCCCTGAAAAATTTAGAAAATATCTACCCCGCTCAGGTCTAGTGCCCTCCCTTTAATATGCAATCTTTTGCTAAAAAGCTGACCCAATAAAACATTTTCGAACAAACTCTTGCTTTCCTGTTTTAGAGAGATATCAAAATATAAATCGAGCCATTTACAGATAATGAAGAGAAATTCTGAACTTTTTTCAAATAATTCATATTTATATGAATTATATAAAATTGTTTCAATCATTTTAGTATTACAAAATCACCAATTTTCGATGGAAGATGTGCAACTATGTCCCCATCTTATTCAGGAAATCATTCTCAACTTTCTTACAAGTTATGCTAAACCCGACATTGCAGATTTTTTCGACAACCATAAAGTGCATCCAATGATGCTTTTCCGTGTTTGTGTAAGCTTAGAATCCTTTAAAGGACCAGTCTACTTTCGGGGAATTGATTCCATGAGAAAGAGCAGAAAATTCTGACAAGGAATAGTAGTGAACTGTCAGTCAGGGATTTTTCAAATTCCAACGAAAAATGAACCAGGGTAAAAATCACACTTTTTTAGGGTCGCCAAAATTTTGAAATTTACGCGGTGGTCACCCCTTTTTTGTGATGGTCATCCTTTTTGCGCGGTGGTCATCCCTTTTGGGTAGTGGTCACTCTTTTTTGCTCGGTTGTCTTGATGTATTTTTACCCCTTTTTGTGCGGTTAGGTCGCCACGGCGACCCTAAAAAACTGTATTAAAAATATAAGAACCATGTCACAAAATTTTTTTTTATTGCTATCAGCACTAGGAAGAATGGAAAAAATATTTAAAGGGGGATGCACGCCCAATACGCTTTTCGAAAAAAAATTTTTCTCCAAATTGGCTGATTTTTGGTACTCGGGGTTTTCTGGCACGAGAAATCGATTGGCACAAGTCCCGAGTTCCAAAAAAATTTTTATGACCCCTATCCCATGTTTAACATGAGGGGTACCCCATGTTAAAAAATCAATTTTTTTCGCCCCTTTGGGGTCCAAAGTAGGGCCGGGTAGAAATTTTTTTGACAAATGACCTTCTAGGGGTAATTTTATGCGGAGAATCGATTGCGCGCAGAACCTTGAAAACGCATTCTTGACCCTGATTCAGGGAAGGAATCGGTGTATTCTAGCGAAAATCAAACATTTTCAGATTTTTATGAAAAAACCGTCGATTCTTAGATTTTTATAGACGGAAAATCGATTGCGCGCATTCCCGAACCGTGAAAACGCTTCCTTGGCCTTGGTTCAGGGAAGGAATCGGTGTATTGAAGCGAAAATTAAACATTTTCGGATTTTTATGAGAAAACTGTGTTCGATTTTCGCTTCAATACACCGATTCCTTCCCTGAATCAGGGTCAAGGAAGCGTTTTCATGCTTCGGGAATGCGCGAAATCAATTTCTTGCATAAAATTATCCCTAGGAATGTATTTTCTACAAAAATTTTCAAAAAAATTTTTTTTCGGAGGAGTGGCCATGATTTTTACTCTCCTTTAAGACGTTAATTTTCAATTTTAGTTAATTTCACGAAATTATTACAATGTAATTAGACATATGCTTTTAAGTTATGATAAAGTTGAAGTAGGATCAATGATTGATTATGATGGAGATAAAATTAGTGCGATTCTTTTTAATCGAATCGTGAGCTTCACTACTATCAATTTTTAAGAGAAAAATTTAGTGTTATAGTCCTGAAGAGCCTATAGTCATGAGTGCATATATGGCAATATATTGGTTGAATATAGCCCAAAAGAAACGTTTACTGCAATTAAGAGCTAGCTGTCGTGATTATTCTAATCTATGGTCTTATATGGCCATCCCAGGTATAGTGACGTAGCCTGAATTTTTGTCAAACATTTTTAGTCCAAAACTTTTTTGGACAAAAAGGGGCATGTAAAATGGCTTTAAAAATTTCTTTATTGAAGGCCTTTTTTGAAGGCTTTAATTTTAGGATGGGAGGAGATTGCGGTTATATACTTCCGAGAACAGAGTAACGAGATTGAAGATCAAGATGCTTCGATTTTTCAGAAAATAATTGACGCTAGTAGCGAATCGATTAAATATTTGAATTGTGTGCCCAGTATCTTTCTCCAAAATATTGAAACCAAACTTTAATTAAAAGAATTTAGAACAAACAAGGTTGAGGAGATTGAGGTTATTTCTAAGGTATATTTTATTGTTTCTTTTTATCTAACAAGGGACCCTCAAGACTTGACAATCTTCAAATCAGTCTATTTTGTCCAAAACCAAGTTAAATCTGCTCAAAATGGTCCCCCATAACGATATCTCTTCCAACAAAGCCCAAGACTTCGGGAAACCCATTTTGGAGCTCTCGGCTTATGATGAAAAGCCTTTTCAAGCCAAAATGAGAACGCTGAAAAATATTGAAAATCTATGTTTTTGATTTGAAGATTGTCAATTCTTAAGGGTCCCTTGTAAGTTACAAATTTAGAAGACAAATATTGAAGTAACCAAATTAGTTGCCTATATAGCATATGGAACTTCTTTTCCTTTTTATTTAACTTCTGCTAGAACTATGGAAATTGTGATTGATGGATTCGATCTGGGCTGTTTAAGGTAAAAAATTTTAAATCAAAAATATATAAAAGGGGTTTAATGTCATAAACTATTTATAGAAACTCCCGATCGATTGAAGCATATGTNCTGCTATGGAAATTGTGATTGATGGATTCGATCTGGGCTGTTTAAGGTAAAAAATTTTAAATCAAAAATATATAAAAGGGGTTTAATGTCATAAACTATTTATAGAAACTCCCGATCGATTGAAGCATATGTGACAAATGATTGTACGGAACGCCTACAATTAGAAATCGAATCGGGTGATTTATGTGAATTTGATGATATTTCGATTTTCTTCCGCCTGCTTTCAAAAGTTTATACAAACTTAAAAGAAGTAAAATTAAGTGTGTGGTTGGCTCGATCTTTGCCCTGGGATAAACCAGTAAGCTAAATTAGATGGCCTAATTGTTTTACAAATAATTAATTTTAGGAGAGACTCAAAAGTTGTTTAGAAAAATCTAATCAACTAATAAATAACTACATTATGGCGATAGAAACACAGCCAAAATCGAGGTTCAAGATAGAAATTCATTTGGAAATTAATGAGACTTTGATGCAAAAGAAGGTTGCTTTTGTATGATTGACCTAAACGAATGCTCTTTTAGGACGAAATTGATCGTGTATTCGACGAAGTTTTACCAGATTTAGAAAAGAAACGAGAAGAATTTAGAATAAGCACATTCAAT
>OZJO01024727.1:0-12470 GCA_900406225.1 Acrobeloides nanus | reverse complement strand
TGAAAACGCTTCCCTGACCCTGATTCAGGGAAATTAGTACATGTTGGATTTTCGCTTCAATACACACTCTTATTTTCCTGGATCAGGGTCAAGGAAGCGTTTTCAAGGTTCGGGAATGCGCGCAATTGATTCTCCGCATAGAATTACGCTAGGGGGTCACGTTAAAAAAATTTTCTACCCGGCCCTAAGTTGGACTCCCCCTTTAAATTAAAATATGATGTGCGATAATTTTTTATAAGCTGTATAACTTTTTTTAATAAATTCTTTATTCACTATATAATTTCTTTTGACGTTGAAATTTCTTGCTCGTAGAAGTGATTCCAATTGATAAATTGTATGTACAACTTTTTTCTTTAGAGAAAAAAACAAGCGCGGTCTGGGCCTGAAATGGGCCCGTTATTACTAGTCTCCTCTTTTACGTTACTCACATTTTCTACACGTTTTTCTTACTCTGCTTGTGGGAAAATAGCGCTCGCTATACAAACAGATTCATTAAAAGTGCATAGTGAGAGAGATGGTAGAGAGTCGAAAAACTACCGGGTAGGTCAGTCCACTAGTGTCCGCTTAGCTTACAACTGCGTTTTTTATTCTCATTGTCTGGCCGTCGTGACTTCGCACCATTTGTCTATTTTCTCTAATTTCGTACCGGGGTGTTCCCCACGCCATGTCTTTTCTCCGCTGTCGCAGACTTGTGCGAATCTATATGCATCCTCCGTGACGCCAAACCGACCGATGGGGAAGAAAGAGAAGAATGGGAAAGACAGAGCCCGGTCCGAGTACTACACTTTTAGAGCGAAGACCAATAGATTGGTGTTTGAAAGGGGGTAGTGAGATAGATAGATATATTCAATTCTTGTTTATGTATTGATCGTTGGTACGAAATGGTAGATTTTCGTATAAGGTTGGATTGGGAAGTGCCGGCCAACACAGCTCGTAACCTTGACTTTATTAAAAAATGAAGATGACGCTGGTGCTTGATCGGTTTGTCGGCACCAAGCCATGCCTTCCAGAGTTGACTAGTTTTATAGGAGATTAATATAGCTTGTTTTTATTAGGATATTTTGCATAAAGTAGTGACATCTAGTGTTCAGTTTAATAGAAAAGTTATTTTTTGAAGCTAAAAATTTTATTTTTTACTCGTGGTAAAACTCTTTTATGTTACCCAATACTGAGATTGGGAACAAAAAATTAGTACTGTAAAATACACTCCGGGGTGTTAATTTTTCAACCCCTTCCTCTCTCCCCCACGCGCGTACAAATACCCCCCCCCCCCGAAATTTGTGACTTTCCGCGGGCGAAAAAACATAAGGGGAGGACCAAGGTGATTTTTTAAGATTTAAAAAAAATCACCTTGGTCTCCCCTTATGTTTTTTTCGAAAATTTAATTTTTTTATATTTTGCGTCCGCCTGTAACCCGTGAGCTTTCACCCGCAGCTCGCCGAGAAAAAATTTACGGATCACCCGCAGCCCGCGAGCGAAATGAGTCTCGACTGCAATTTTTTGGACCTGCGGGCGACCCTCCCCCCAGTCAACAACGTCAACCAATAAAAATTTTAAAATGAAGTTACATATTTGAACATCCAATTTTTGAAAAATCGGGTAGATTTTCGAGGGGTAATTTTATGCGGAGAATTGACTGTGCATTCCCGAACTCTGAAAATGCTTTCCTGACCCTGATTCAGGAGAGACAGTGTTTTTGAAGCGAAAATATCGTTTTTTGCATTTTAAAAATCCTAATTTTTCCCCAAATCAAAGGCAGAGAAGCATTTTCAGGGTTTGGGAATAATCGCAATCGATTCATAAAAACCCTGATATAAAATTGACATAAAAAAATAAATTTCCGAGTCCCAAAAAAATCACAAAGTTCATCTTTTTTGGCACACCCTTCATGTTACCATCTACCTTTTGACATTAACTTGTGTTCTTATCTTTTTATAATGGGGTTCCATTTTTATCATTGGATATTTTGGCTATTTTACAGCTGATAATCGATTTTACCAAAAAATATATGATTTTTGATTTAGTAGAATTCAAAAAATTTCTTTGTCTAAAAAATGAGATGATCGATAATAAATTTTTGATCAACTAAAATTGATTTTTGACTTGAAAAATTCCCTTATCGTCCGATACTACTGGTCAGTGCCGGGTACTACAACTTTTCAAGGTCGTCCTTGAAAGTTTTGGGTCAAACAAATTTGTAAAGAAGTGCATTAATACACTTCATGTTAATACACATCATACGTTTTTTAAATAAAGTCTTTTTTGTTTGCCACAGAAAAGAAATGTCATTCGAGAAAAACGAGCTCTCTAATCTCTGTTCTGTTTTTTGTTTAAATCTCGTGCTTTTGGTCAATAAACAACGCCGATTCATATGTTCGTGTGTTGAAAAGTATTTGTTGTAGGAAAAATGGCCATTTGATAAAGATTCGGGAGAATTTGGAAGGCTGGTCCTGATATTTTTTTATTGTAGAAAAGAATGTTGTTACACTTATAAACAGTTATTTGTTTTTATAGTGGTTAGTTGATTCATTCCTTATTTTACTCTAATGGATGACTCACTAGACTTTGAACGAGATGTAGGTGTTTAATGTTGTTTATTTTAAAAGAAAAGGCAAAAAAGTTGCGTAGAAAATATTTTACGTCACCCTACCCCCTTTCCCCAAGTGGTGTAGGGAAGAGATATCTCCCCATCCCCCCAAACATGTATGCAGTCGTCCCCTTGGCCAAGCCACTGTCCTTATTCCAATACCCCCTCCTCCAGAAGAATTTTTCAGGGGAAAAGGGAAGTGTTTTTATTGACGAATAGAACGGCCTTTGGTGCTTTTCAAATATTAGGTAATCCGGAGGAGGGAAGGTCCAAAGAAAATCGGATTACATCCGTTAATGTTTGATTACATTGGGTGGGGGAGGTACACCTGAACAGTCCCCTACCCCCTCCCATGAGGGGGGGGGGGGTAGGGGGCTGTTCAGGTGTCGACCGCGCACCAATTTTGGGAGAGTACTTGTTCAGGTGTAGGGGCAAAGAATTCTTAAAATTTGGATTATGCAATACTTGTACGCCTCCTTTTTGGTTCCCACAAGGATCGCGATTTTTTCTCATAAAAATTGCTTGCTTTCTAGGAAGGAGCGTTTGACCCAGCCGATGCTTGGCTCCTAGCAGCTATGGAAGAAGGTGGCGATGGCGATGCATATCAAATGGCCAGAATGGATGATGACCAACTTTCTTTTGAAGTAAACATAAAATCACAAATCACATCAAAACACCGACATTTCAGGATTCCGAACGCTTCGAAGAAGATTCACTTTGCTCTTGGATGTCTGAACCTGAGTCTTTGAATCAAAAATGGCGTGGTTGGGCATCAAAAAGTTCTGGTTTTAACCAAACCGATCAACCCGGTCCATCGGGTTTGGCACAAGAAAGTCAAAATTATTCAAATGAGCTACAAGAAAGTAGAAATTGTGCAAGTGGTTTGAGTCAACCAAGATGTGCCAGTGCTGGTAATTTAACTTTTTATATCAAAAATATTTTTTATATAGTAAAACCACCCGGAAGCCGAGTAAAAACCTTGGCGGAATTGTGTGCTAGGAAAGCTGCAAAGAGCATGTCATTTGATGTGTTGGAAGCTACTTATCAAGCAATTATTGCTGAAGGGAGATGGACAACAGCTCCGGATTTTATGGGAAGTAGTTATAGTGGGGCGAATGCTTTTGCGCCCATGGTGATGGAGCATACCGCGATTCCTGACAAACTTTTCTTATCTATCGCAAGATATAGTTTTCCGGAATCTGATGATGATATTAGACTATATAGGTAATTACAGAAGCAACAAAGACAAAGCAGATAGCCATCTTTTTTTGTTTCAATTTTGCTCAAACGCTATCGCTTGATGAGCGTTTGAGCCAGTTGCGTTCATTACTTATCTTTTTCGGGGCTTAACAAACGTTATGACCATTTCTTTAAAATCTAATTTTGACCCCAAAAACCACATTTTGTGCCCTATCTCCTCATACGGATGTCGGCAAAAAAATTTTGGCGGCTTTCTACTACCCCTACCATAGGTAAAAAAAATGACGTATGTTTGGGTGAAATCGAAAAAACCAAATTGGGACAGTTTCCTTGTTAGAATCCTAACTTTGTGCTTAAAACCAACATGAAAGGTTTTTAGTTGCCTAGCAAATGGAAATGCCAATCAATATTCAAAAGGAGAAGTTTTATTTCACGCTGGCGCGGTTCAAGAGCTTTTCCAGATCGGCTATCACATTTCCGCTCTGGTGGAACAACATGACATAACAATCGATTTACCACAGACATATCGATCACATGACTACAATAATACTGTTGCTTGTGACAGTCAAAATTTTACAAGTGATGGAAAGCGACGAACCTATGATGTTTCGATTAAAATTGATAGGTAAGATAATTTTTTATCATTATTTAATAGTAATATGAGATTTGGCAAAAGTTTTCAGACCCGACCGGGACTTGAACCCGGACCTCCTGGCTACCGTCCAAGTGCACTACCATTGTGCTACCGAAACCTACAACTGATGTCCGTTAATTGGTAAATACTTGGCAGTGTATTTTCCACCGCTAAGTATTTACCAATTAACGAACATCAGTTGTAGGTCTCGGTGGCACAATGGTAGTGCACTTGGACGGTAGCCAGGAGGCCCAGGCTCAAGTTCCGGTCGGATCCGAAAACTTTTGCCCAATCTCATATTACCTGTATTTCTACGTTCTCGGCGTGATAATAATCCGAGCTCCAAAAAATGAGAGCATGAATAAGTTAATTTAGGTGCCGTATAGTTTCTTGTACCTGCTCATGTGCTATAACTTCTTCTTGGTGCCAACATGTTGTTGCCGTATGTTTGACTCGAATTTATCGCCATGAATTGGTTGAATTTCGTACCACAATTTGGGATTCGATTAATGATCTTTCGAATGATAAGCTCAAGAAATTCGCTCAATATCTAATCAACGAACTTCCTAGTGAAGTAAGCACCAGTTTTTTTCAATTTTGCTTATTTTTATGTTTAGTACCTCCCAGTCGCCCAACGTCTGATAGATCAACTGAGAAATCCAATGTCTGAAATTAATAAAGCGATTGGTGCACCAGATCCTACGGATGGTGGACATGAAGAAGTGGCGATTTGGTGTATGAATGAGAAGGTTTTGCAAGAGAATATTAGGAAAATATTGATTAATTTTGTTAAACCAACCCCTTCGGTTCATTGGTAAAGATACAAAAGATTTGCAACAAAAAATTTTAAATTTTAGCGACGTCTTCACCCTCTCTTCTAATCATTCTTCTCCTATGTCAAGTGAATGGCAAGCCTTGATAAGACCATACCGATCAAAAGAACCTGAACCATTATGGAACTTACTATCCATCGTTACCGAAATGTTTAAGAGAAACGACGAAAATGCAACTGCACTTCTCCACGCTCTAACAGAAAATTGTTTATCCATTGATCAAGTTGATTTTGTTTCATATTTTAAAACTTACTTCTTAGATCCTTCTGTGGTGGTACCAAACAAAGTTGCTTGAATCAGGAAAATGGAAAATGTCCCCATCCGGACGAAGTCATCCATTATATTTCAACATAACTTCCACACAATATCATGCAGCATCACTTTGTGACGAAATCGTTCAACTTTGGCGGATGGCAGCCCTAAATCCAAAGCTGAAAGATTTCGAAAAAGAGCAATTGAATGCCTTGTTACAGCTTTACCACAGAACTAGTGTCAGTAGGATTTGGAAGATTATCAACAACATGTCAAATGAGCAAACCTTGCCATATGTGATTATTGATAAGAAAGGAAATCGACTGACGACGGAAAATGCTTCGTTTAAAAGAAATCATTTTCCTGGATTTGTTGTGGCGTTGGAAGCGTGTCAGATAAATTGGGTGTTGGTAGGGTCACAACATGTGGAGTTTTGTCGAAGTTTGAGACCAAAAGTAAGAATCTACAAAAATTACGACTTCATGCCCCCTCCTAAACATAAAATTTCTCAAGAAAAATGGCATTTTTGGCCAAAATTTGATAGAAAAATGAGGTTTTTACCTAGTTGTTCCCTCCAAATGAAATCCTAGAATCGCTACTGGGTTCTAGTAGGGGGGGGGGGGGGGGGTCACTACAAAAAAATTTCATCTTGGCGACCGTAAGGAGAACCATTAGGATTTTAAAAAATTTTTTGGATTTCGGGGGTCAGCTAACCCTTTGGCCCCCTCGCTATGTGTCTGTCTCTGTTAAAAAGAATAGAAATTAACTTATCTTTTTAATATTTTATTTAAAGCAACAGTTAGACTAAAAATTCAATACAATTTCAACCCTTTTATAGACGTAGAAATTAGGCGAAGTTTTTACAAAAAAAGTAACGGAATGATTCACATAAGCTGATCAAAGCGCATGCAAGAATTGCATGCGCTAAAAATTATGAAATAATATTTTTATATAAAATTTTGCTGCAAAAAGCAGCACAGCCTTCGGGGATCAAGCCTGATTTTTTTAAAGATGTAATTTGTACCATTTGCTCCTGCTCCATAGGCACTGAACTTTTTTATGTCTTGACGCTCTATATTTCCTCTTTTTTAGACATCACAATCTTTTGGAACTCAACCATCAACTAGCAAAGGAACACTTTGGAGCAATTCTCAAGACCCCTATGACCTCTGTAGAAACATCCCACTACTCAGAAACGGTTGCAATATCCTTCTAACAGATAGCCTTGGTCCAGATGCTTTTATTACTACAACAAACCTCATCAATGACATTACCGCCAGTCTACGAGGAGTTAAACCGAAAAAGTCGAAAAAATCGTCTCATAGAAAGCATAAGAAGCGTCATACATCTAGTGGAAGTCAACTGACAAGGAAGAGTGGTAAAAAGAGCAGCTCTAAAAAGGCTCCAGATGAAATTAGTGAAGAAGTTGACATTAGCGATGAATCGCCTCAAGAAGGTGGTCCGTCTGGAAGTGGATTGAATAAGTAAGACCAATAAGTCATATGTGGGTTTGGTAGGTCTTCGTTCATGTGACATTGTATAGTCCGTTTCCATCCATAAAATACAAAAAAGTCCGCTTAAGATGGTCAAATGGATATGGAAGTCGCCCGTCCGATCTGACAAGTTAAGCAACGTAGCAGGTTCGATCTCTCTAGGGTAAAAATTTTGATTTTCAAAAAATTAGAGCAAAATTTTTTTGCCCCATTGTTTGTAAAAGAAATTTTTTGAAAATCAAAATTTTATTCACCGGGGGTCGAACCTGCGGACCCAACATTGCTTAACTTGCCAGATCGAACAAGCGCTTCTTTATCCACTTGACCATCGCAAGCGGGCTTTTTGTATTTTATGGATTTTTATGGGTGGGACATGGTAATATTTTTACACAATTTTGTAAAAAAACATAAGGGGGAACCTTATGATAAAGAGAAAAAATATATAATTTTCCGGCTACAGAGGGAGACATGTCCCCTTGTCCTCCCTGCCTACGGCACTGGTCAAAATTGAAATTTTCTTTCAACATGTCTCTAATTTCATTCTTTAGACGAGAATATTATGAAGACGACCTCGATGAACTTTTCGCATCCGCTCACTCCGAACACAATCTCATAACTCTTAAATTCTCATTCTGCGAAGCACTCTATGGCCATGGCTACCATAAAGAAGCATTCCGTCTCGCCATGGATTTAGCCAAATTCCTCTATGAACACCAACCCAATATCCTCATGCAAAATTCCACTGAATACACTGAAATTCGATGCGGGCACAAGAAAAGACACAGTGATTGCTCTGGTTGTAATGATTCGCTAAGTCAACAAAATACAATTTTACAAGAAAACTTGATGAACATGTCAAAAATGCTAGTGGAACATTTGAAGAGAACGATATTTTTGATCAAAATTTTGCTAAATGGGCATATGAAAGTGTCTGAAAACCCGCATAGTTTGGCGGTGAAATTGGCGTTGACGGCAATACAAAATTCGAGGGGACCAGCGGCGACGAAATTTTTGGAAGTTCAGATTTTGCACTTGGTAACTTGGGTTCGACCTCTCTTCTATAATCTATCTTTAGGAAACTGAGCTATTCCATCTTCTTCAAAAAATCGAAATTGGCATAGAAGAGCTCAATTTTATTCGAGAAGTTGCTTCAAATTTTGTGGAAAATATCAAAAATGGAGCTTTCAACCGAATCACCGTTCCATCATCCACTTTAGCACACTTTATTGTGGACTCACTTTCTTACACTTATAACATCCAAAAACATGGAAACAAGTATGCCCACATATATTTATTTGTTAAAACAAGACTTTTAGTAAAAAACCATCTTCAGCGACTCAAATTTTGGTAGCTGCTCATAGGAAACCATCGGATGATGATCTTGCACTTCAAGTTGCACTAGAGTCGTTGGGCATGCGAGTTTTTATTTCGGAAGCTGATCATCCGATGTTGTGCGAATGTATCCGAAGGCAAAGAGGAGAATTGGCTATGGCATTGCTATTGAGAAATAAAGACGCGCCTGAGAAATTGGGATTGATTTTGGACAAGTTTTTAGAGCCGGCAGTACATAGGATGTACCCGTAAGTGAATAAAAAATTTTGAGTGAAAGAGGTTCTGACACAATACTACAATGCTTGTGTGGGGGACTACTGTTCCTTGGGTACGGGACATGAATTGGGTTCAGCCCTCTAGTTTCATGTCAGGCGTCCGAGTTGTGCCCAAGTAAAACAAGGCTGTAGACGAAGTGGTAGAAAATGTCCCGATGAGCATTTTCCATTCCACTAGATCTTGAATGTTATATTAATTAAAACCTTTATTCAAACTTAAGTTAAAAAAAGATAAAATCGGTGTTAAAAACCATCTCTCCCTCCAGCTAAACACTGGGGTTTATATATGTTTTTTCTGGTCGGCATAAGCCGGTTTACCCTATCACAGCTTGTCAATCTTGGACTTCATTACCTCATCCTAAGTTATTGAAGTTATTGCCGATCATGGATTTCAACTGATCCCGGATCGGTTAGCCGATGAGAAAAAGTGTAGTATAGTGAAAATAACTATATCAAAAGTGTGGTATAGTGATTTTTACTATACCCAAAATGGGCATAGCGATTTTTATTATACCCAGAGTGGAGTATAGTGGTTTTTACTATACCCCATTCTGGGTATAGTAAAAATCACTATACCATACTTTTGGTATAGTTATTTTTACTATACCCATTTTTGGTATAGTTATTTTCACTATACATCACTTTTTTCATCGGCTATCCAGGATCGGCTACAACAACCCATTATCATGCAAGCGTTTTAGGAACCATGAATCGAATGCCGCCTATTTCCTAGAACGTGATCACAGCTACAATACCCATTGCATAGCTGGACAACGACCAACCTTCCCATATCCAACTAATACTAAACCTATTCGAACACATCGTCGTGCTTCAACAAGCCAATGTAGCACCACCAACCCACCAATTCCTGAATATGAACCTCGGCAACTAACACAAACTGTTTTTACAAGCTCAAATAGCATCCCTGATCAAATTGGCTTGGAACAACTGAATGAACAACTTTGTCAACTTGATTGCTTTTCTTCACCTGGCTTGAAAGAACAGGGACCGAGAACTATTCAAAGACAAATCACGGAAGATACTGCTTCCACTGACAGTCGAGATGAAGTTTCGAGTGGAAGGTCAACAGAATCTGTGAGTTCTGGAATTAGTCGAGGAGCATTTTTCGATGAACCGAGCACAAATTTGTCACCAGAAATTCAAAAAGAAGAAAACTCCAAAAATCAACTTTTACCAATCAGTTTGTATAGTACAATACCCTCTTGTTCAAGAACAAGAAGATCTTTTCCATGCTTCCCTAATCAAGCATCCGAAGCACAATCCTATTTTATGTTCGACTTTGCAAAGCGCCTAGTAGCAGAAGCCGGTGGAAANAGAACAAGAAGATCTTTTCCATGCTTCCCTAATCAAGCATCCGAAGCACAATCCTATTTTATGTTCGACTTTGCAAAGCGCCTAGTAGCAGAAGCCGGTGGAAATCAAGCATCAGCAATTTTCAATCCAGTACAAAACGGCGTGGCTAATACCGGACAACATCGAAATTTGCATATTTGTGCACTCTTAGTTGGATTATATGCTCTTGGGTTGAATAACATTGTTTCACCAACGTGGCCAACAAGGACATATAATTTACAAGTTAGCTTCCTACATGGAGAAGTTTTGGAAATTGGAAGGATTGCGTTGGAAATTATACGGAAAACATGGGAATCGCATTTTACTCCAAGCGAAGTGGCGTCTCTAGCTGATCGAGCCAGTCAAAGTGGTGATCGTTCCGTGGTCGAAGAAGCTGCTAAATTAGCTCTAAGTGTTCTACCCAAAGCATATGCCTTAACAGCTATAGAAAATCAAAAAGCTCTACGACAGTGCCGTGAACACAGCTCCAAACTTTTGGAAGAAGCTTGTATTGCTGTGGAACAAGCCGCAGAAAAAGATGGGGTTTATCCAGAAGTACTCTTCAAAGTTGCTAGACATTGGTTCGACTTACATGACGAATCACGCCCCATAGGAAATCAAAGTCCTCAGCAAATCATCCAAAATCCAACGACATCCTATCAGCAACACCAGGCTGGACTAATGCACTTCCCTATGCCACCACCAAATTACACCAACCATAATACCTATGGCCCACAACATATGGTTTCTTATGTAAATAGTGGACCTGGAGGAAACAATATTAGGCTGCATATGAGTCATTCAGCACCAAATTTGCATCCAAATGAGCAAATGAATTTTCGAGGGGCAAGAGCAACTTTGTCAGCAGCCCAGCAGATGCAACTTCCTCAGATCTCGATGATACAAATGATGGTTCCACCACCGCCGCCAATGCCAAATCCAGCTATGTATCATGCNAGCAACTTTGTCAGCAGCCCAGCAGATGCAACTTCCTCAGATCTCGATGATACAAATGATGGTTCCACCACCGCCGCCAATGCCAAATCCAGCTATGTATCATGCATATGGTAGGATTATTTTATTGAGAATTTTGTCGTGAGTAGGCAAAGATCCCTTTCGATGTTTCCTGTAACAAAGCCTGCTGCAGGTGTCGAAAAGATGCAGGCAAGGGTCAAAATTTTAAAAAGTTCGCCAATCGATTTAGCTCGTCGAGCGCTTCAAAACGAGTACCATATCATGGGGTTTTGAGGGTTTGACTCATGGCCGAGTTGCTAACATGCTCGGCGGTCACTCATAGGACGCGGGTTCGATCCCGCTCCTCAAACAACCAATATATGATACTAATTTTTAAGCTGAGTACATTGGCGAACTTTTTTTAAATTTGACCCTTGTCTGCACCTTTTCGGCATTTTTCCGCATCATAAGATACAACATCTAGGCAAAATCTTTGTGAAAGAGGCGGGACTCGAACCCGTGACCTCTGGTGTACTGGGCCAGTTCTCTACCATTGAACTATAAATATATACAAAGGTCACATGTTGAGACCTGCCAGATTCACTTATAGTTATTATTTATTTTAAATTTTAGGTATCGTACCACCCAGGCTACCTTTACCTACTATACACATGCAACAAGCGCAAGCTCCTATTTCTAACATCAGAACATCTACCAACAACGATCCTTCTACTTCGAACGCCAATTTTGTCTATCCTACACAAACTATACAAACGAATATGACTATACCACCGCCTAATCTACCACCAGCAATACCACTTTCACATGCTTTTTCTGTGCCAGGTGGCTCAGCTTGCGCTCAGGATCAGAGAAGTGTTTTTCTTCGAAATGCTCATAGAGTTGGAATGAAAGCGTTAGATACAATGGGTTCAAGAAATCATGATGATAATCGTAGCTATTCGAAATATTCTCAAGTATGCACTATTCTTATAAATGGATTGGGGAGTATCCAGTTGACTATTTGGGGGGGGGGGCCAAGCTAGCTCGGGGCTATATGGTGTCGACTAAAAAAAAGGTCAGCACCCATTTTTTGTGTTTTGGGCTATATCCCGAGGCTCGGCTATATAGCTTTGAGACTTGGAATCAAAGTCTCAACTCAGCTTCACCACTCCGAGGCTATATGAATCTTTAACCTTTGGCTCGATGCTAGCTACATGAGAGGGGGGTTCTCCCTCTTCCTGTTAAGCATTGGTTGGTTATGCCATTGGATTTTCCCCATAAATTCGAAAAGATCATCTCAAGGGCTGAAGTATCTATTAACCCTTTCGAGGCGGTTTGAAACTTTTGTATATTTTGAAAGTTCAAGGAAAATGCCGAAACATTTTTTGACGATCTTTCCTATAGTAGAGACCATGAATTCGGGAGGAGGTTGGATTTAGATTTGTAACCTTAACTATTTTTGATCTTTGTTATATGTAAGGATATATAAAAATTTAGAACCCTAACTATGCAGAAGATGTCATGTGGCTATTCGAAATTTCCATCCAACTAGGTCCC
>OZJO01024725.1:0-26972 GCA_900406225.1 Acrobeloides nanus | reverse complement strand
TTTTTTTGCAAAGGTTTAAATAAAGACTTCATTATTGCCACTTGTCATGTTTTTATAAAAATTTGTGAAAAAAATAGATTTTTAGCCTTAAATTTGTGTTCAAAGAATTTTCGTTGAAAAGTTCCAAGATGCCTCATTTTTATGAATAAAAAATAAAATCTATTGAAGATGTATCAAATTTCCGGTAAACAAGAAAAAGTTGGTATTACTCATCGCGCAATTGTATTTTCTAATGAGTTTGGTCAACAACCACATAGGAAGTAATGGGTTTGTTTGGGAGAAAACATTTTTTTTCACAATTCAAATGAAATGATCAAAGCGTCAGTTGGTTGTGTCATGCCAAATGGCACGTTGAAAATTTATATTAATGGCAAGCTGAAAACCATTACTTGTTGCTATCTAACTTTTTTTTACATAAATCTGTCTTGATCAATTTCTAGATAAATGTTTAGACACCCTAATTTTAATCGATTTTTTGCTTGACTTTTAATCGACTTTTCAACCATCGGTTTCGACTTTATCGACTTTCGAATTATTCGACTCAACTTTTTCGGTGTTCATAAAGTTGACGCGTTAAAGTTGACATGAATAAAGTGGACACGAAACGATCAATCCTATACTTTTTTTTTGAAAAAATTAGGATTAATCGAATTTTTTCACAACGAATTAGGTCATATGGACAAAATAGAAGTCGTATCTCGTGTTCTCAACATTATCTTTCAACTTTATTCATGTCAACTTTATCGTGTAAAAGTCGTTTCGTGTCAACTTTATGTACGCCACTTTTCCGACTTTTTATCGACTTTAAAATGGACCGGTTTTGGCTTTCGAAAAAGGATCGATTTCGACTCTCGTTCATTGCTTCGATTCCGCCAGTCGATTTTTTTAATTTGTTAAAAATTTTGTAGACTAAAGCACGAATTCCCATTATTATAAGACCTAAAATATTTAGCTATGTATAAATTTTTTCTAAATTTGTCCGTATTTTTTCTAACTTTTTATTATGCCAGATCTCTGAAGTGCTATACCGGTTATGCATTAATTCGAGGCCAAACAATTGGGACAACATCAGAAGAGTGTGAAAGCAACAGCGAATATTGTTATAACGCCTCTATTTATGCAAATTTTATCACCGAAGTTAAAAAAGCGGGCTGCTCTAAATATCGTTGTTTGGTAGGCCATATGCGGACAAGGGGGAGCCTCCCTGGTGCCCCCAACCTACTCCCTCATCAGGCCAAAAATTAGGGGTAGCTATCTCATCAGCCGACCGACGACCTTTTTTGGGCATAAACAATAACGGGACACAAAAACGGGACGACAAGAAATGGACGATGAAGGGAATTACATTGTTTGAACGATCGTTCCATCCCATTCTTGTCTATGCCCTTTTTTGAAAATTTTCATTTTTCGGGGGAAGAAAAATGAAAAATTGTCAGGTTTGGGGGAGGGGACTTTCCACCATTCCCCCATAATTACGGTACTGGACACCCTTCCTTCCATTGAGCATAGGTGGAGGGGTGGGGTATATTCAAAAATCTTACAAGCAAATGCAATTTTGAAAAACACATTATTTACAACAACAAAATTTTATTTTAGCTCAATCATAATAAATGCATTGTCCAAGAATTTATGGGTGCACAAGTGAACTTTTGTTGCTGTAACAATAAAGATTTTTGCAATTCTGCTATGAAAAGTAGTCTAAATTTGTATTTTCTTCTTTTTACATTGATGTCTTTCTTATTTATGAAAATTTTATTATAAGATTTTTATTATACAAATTACAGTTTATCATCATCTGAGGCTTATACAGGGTATCAAAAAAAGCAATCTTGCGATTTTTCAAGTTTTTTAATTTTCACCAAAATAACCCTATAGGGGGCTATCTATGCAAGAAATCTATTGCGCACATTGCCGAACCTTGAAAACGCTTCCTTGATCTTGTATTAGCATATTTTCAATACACACATCTCTCTCCTGAATCAGGGAAGTGTTTTCAAGATCCGAGAATGCGCGCAATCGATTCCTCGCATAGAAAACCCTCGATAGGGTTATTTTGGTGAAATTTAAAAAACTTGAACATTGGAAAAAATCGCCCAATAATCAAAAAATTGCCAGTTTTGGGTACCCTATATTTTTCAATATTTCTCAAAAACAAAGGGTACTCTTAAAGGCGAGACCCAGAATAACGTGATAATTTTTTTCAAAATTTTTTCTGAAAATGACCCCTATAGGGGTAATTTTATGCGGGGAATCAATTGTGTGGATTCCTGAACCCTGAAAATGCTTCCCTAACCCTGATTTAGGGAAAAGATTATGCGAAACGAAGCGAAAATTCGAAATTTTGCAGAGAAACCAGGGGCCTGTTTCAATTGTTGACTAGAGAAATTTCAACGGTTGACTAGTGTAGTTTTTCATGATTTGATAATGCGCGCAATCGATTCCGCCTAGAAAAACCCCTAAAAAGCTGATTTTCCTGCGAAAAATCGAATTTTAGTTCATTTTCGTTTCGTTACACACCCCTTCCCTGAATCAGGGAATCATTTTCAGGGTTCGGGAATATGCACAATCGATTCCCCGCATAAAGCCCCAATAGGGGTCATTTCCAGAAAAAAAATTTTGACAAAAAAATCACGCTATTTTAGATCCTTCTCCTTTAAGAGTGTCAAACAAAGAGTTTATCCAAGACAAAGATTTTCTCCTTTGACAACTCGCCCATGGTCTTTTATGTATTCAAATTGATGAATCTTGCCCTTAAGATATCCATCGCTATTTGCCAGTACCGCAAATGGCATATTTGTCTAGATGGGAAGCGACTTGATGATATCATTGTCGGTCAAAAAGAGAAGAGCCTATGGCATAATTACCTACTGTTTCATTTAAACTTATGCCCCACAGAATTGCTGCGGGGATCCTTCAATTGCCAAAGGTAGTTGGGAAATTCCATAAACAATTATAAAAAATTATAATAATAGGCTCGGTGTTTAGCAATAAACTTGCTCCATTGTCCGGATTTACGGTCTGAAAAAATACTCGATGAAGATGGCATCAAATTCAAAAATGTTTTACTAAAAGGATTTATAAATTTTATCAAAACAGGGTGGAATTTTTGGTTATCGATTTGTAAAATATCTCCAGAAGTCCATCGCCATTCAATCAAATCTGGCCGCCCATCATAAAGAACATCCGGCTAAACACTTACAGGGCGCTCCAAAAAAAGTAATTTTGCCATTTTTTCAAACTTTTCAAGTTTTTTAATTTTCATCAAAATAACCATATAGAGGTTTTGGAGCTACTATACAATAGGGGGTCACTTACGTTTTTCACGTGAGTGCCCCCCTCTCGATGCATACCTATAAAGTACACTCCCCTCGTGAAAGATTCGAGTCGGATGGATGTATGAATGACCCGGGGAGGGGGAGGTAAAAAAAGTAAAAAATTTAGAATATATTTNCCCCTCGTGAAAGATTCGAGTCGGATGGATGTATGAATGACCCGGGGAGGGGGAGGTAAAAAAAGTAAAAAATTTAGAATATATTTCTATATCGCTAAAATCACATAGCTTAAAATTTTGAAAATAATAAATTTAGTTGAAAAAGTACAATTGTTTGAAAAAATTCATTCAATCACCATGATGGATGATTTTTTTTCAAAAAAATTGGGGGGGGGGGGGGGGGGGTAATTTACCCTCCCCCTCTTTGAGGTATGGTTCGATGATAGAATTTCGATCCCCAGAGGTCGAAAATTTGTTTTTTTATCGATTTAAACAAATTTTTAAAGAAAACCTGGAGAGGGGGGGAGGGGTAATTTTATGCGGGAAAACAATTACGCTCATTTCCGATGTTTGAAAATGCTTCCAGATTCTGATTCAGGAAAGTAAGTGTGTATATAAAAGCTAAAAATATAAATTTACACACTTACTTTCCTGAAACAGGATCTGGAAAGCATTTTCAAGCATCGGGAATGCGGGGAATCGATTTCCCACATAAAATTACCCCTATATGGGTCATTTTTAGGATTTTTGAGGGAAAAAATTCGGATCGAAAAAACATGAAAAGATCGCCCAAATTTCGGTTTTTTATACATTCTGTAAGGGCCTGTCCAAATATTATGTAATCGTGTTGGGGGGGGGGGGGTAAACCACAAAAAGTTGTTTAAGTAACATCTGGATAACCCCTAAACTTATCAGTTAACCCAAAAATGAAAATTGCCTCTGGCTTTGCCTGAGGAGTGTTTATTGACCTATGACTTATTTTAGTTGCTCTTTTCTTTTTTTGCGTATCCGCCTTTTTCATTTATAGTTTTGTGAGTGTGGAAGGCCGTGGTCAAATCCCATTTTTCATTTTACATCCACAATTTTTATCAAAAATTTCAACTTAGGCCTACCTCAGAATTGAAAAAAATGAGTTACCCCATGCATGTGTACAGGTTTTCCTTCGTAGCTGCACGGGTTTCTTGACCGGTGTAAATTAAAGAGTGATTTTTGGTTATCCTATGGGTAACTCAACTTTTTTATTTCCAACAGAGATAGAGTAGTATCAAGTTAGGAGGCTATGGAAAAAATTTTCAACAATGACTGTGGTATAGTCCCAGATATTGGAATTCATAATTAATCGAGTTCAAATTTGTCTGTCAAAGTAACGAATTATCGAAAAGTTTCTTCCCAAACCCCCTGCTGAAAAAATTTTAGCAGGGGTCCATTGTTGTACTTGACAAATGATTAGTGATAAGTAGCAAGTGATAAGCGATAAGTTCAAAGTAAAGAGAAAAAATTGATAAGTTGCCACATGAAAAGTGAAAGTTCACTAAAAAACCGACAAGTTTGTCACTTATCACTTGTCGAAAAAAACTAAACAAAAGAGGTTAGTCAGTTTTTTTCGACAAGTGGCAAACTTGTCGGTTTTTTAGTGAACTTGTTACTTTTCACTAATCACCTTTCATGTGCCAAATTGTCAGTGTTTTTCCTTTATTGTTGTAACTTGTCGCTTATCAGTTATCACTAATCACTTGTCAAGTACAACAATAGATCCCAGGAGATTTATGAAGAAACTTTTTGAAAATTTCTTACTTATACGGACCAACTTGAACTCGATTAATTATGCAAATTTCAAAATCTGAGACCCATAGATCGCCAAAGGGGGACAGTACCCCCCCCCCCCCCCCCCCCCCCCCCATCACTCATCCTCGGACCTTCCGCCTTTATAGCCATTATCCATCCATCATGAGGGTTCGTGTACTACCCTTTTTGAACTCTTGCTTTTCTCAACGTCATTTTGAGTGTCGACAAGCCTATCCACAGATATAAGTTAACAACATACAATTTTTCTTTGAATGTATTAATTTTTTTATCATGTACCCCCCTGAAAGGCCATTCTTCCATCCATCCTGAGGGACCGGTGTACCTCCCCTACTGGTAAACTATGCTGGGACGCCTGTATAGAAGACATTTTTATAACACTACACTGGTTATTTCTAAGAAATAAATGATCATATCTTCTTTGTTAGAAGTTATAAAATTTAGATTTGACATTATCAGCTTTCCAATTTCGTTCGGATAACAATGCGACAAGCCGGAGCCCAACAACAACGTAAGAATTTCGTTTTTAATCTGTGATAGTGCTCTTGTTTAGAACTTCGTGTAGCGAACCAAATTCGCGAAGAAACGATTCGTCGTTTGGCGGCGTTGAATGTAAGTTTATATCAATTCATATGAAATAAGATATTGCTAACTTTAAGCTTGCTCCACTAGATCCTGTTATGGCCGACAAGTTTCCTGCTCCAGGCCAACTTGCGGCTAGCAATCTTCAAGTCTCAACAAATGTCTTCGGTTTGCAGCTCCCAAAACCTCCTGTTCCTGTCTACAGATATCAGGTATTAAAGAAAAAAATGGGACCGAGACACACTAGGGCAGGGGTGGGCCGATCCACCCACGACATAGTAAAAAACAGAAAAGGTGGAGAGTAACAAATAAAAAAGGACTCAGCTAAGAACTCGCGCAGGACTGCCTTCAAAATGAGTACCATATTTTCTCCAATTTTTTGCCAAAAAAACCAACATGCGGCGCTGTTTTGCTATATTTAAAGATTTAGGAAAATTTTCTACTTGCGTCCCCGGCAAGTCGAGGGAGGGGGATTTCACTTTTCGATTTATCAGCCTACCCTCCTTGCTTATGTGTGAATCTAGCACCTTTGGTACTCCTCCTGAAAATGCTCAGAAATAACGATTTTTTATGTAAAAAAATGGAAAAAGTCAACCATCTTTTGTGAAAAAAAGACAAATTTTGACATTTTTAGTGGAAAATTGATCAATTTGGGCTTTTTTTGATAAAAAATCATAATAGAGGATCATTAGGATTTTTGAAAATTGTTGACATGTAAAATTTTCCTAGGTAACGATAGAAGGAATCTTGGCACCTGTAGACGGACGTCCAAGAAATCCAATTGTAAGTTTTAAACTTTATAATCCTACCTATTTTTCTGGCATAAGCACTAATGGAACGAAGAGGGTGGAACGATCGAATAAAACGATACGAACGAAACAATCAAATAAAACGACACGAATGAAAGGATACGAATGAAACGACATAATGGAACGAAACCAAATTCAGGGTTTTCGTGTCAATGTTCAAGCAAATTCAAACCCCGTTTCCGGACGCCTCTGGAAAATGACATCATTTCATTCGTATCGTTTTATTGGATCGTTTCATTTATATTCGTTCCATCTGTGTTCGTTTGTGTTCGCTTCATTCGTATCGTTTCAAACCTTTCGTTTCATTTGAGTCTATGCTACTTTTCTCCATTTAGGAATTCACTGGAAATGTCCGTGGAGACCCTGTCTGTGTATCTCGCCGAGATGATTGCCGAAAAATCTTTCTCAAAACCCTGGAAACGTATCGAAACGACTTCGTGCATGACCGCTCACACTATTTCTACGACCTGAAGTCCATCTTGTTCACGCTAGAACAACTGCCAATTGAGGTAAAGCTGAAAAGTTTTTCAGCTTTGCCATTATTAATAAAAAAGCAATTTTTAGGGAGATAGAAAGCAGTATGAGTTGAGAACAACTCCCGATTTTTATGCTCATTGTCAAAAGATTATTGTGACTGTGCAAAAAGTCACCGAAAGGTTCCAACTCACCACCGGTGACATCAGGAATTACGTAACGCCGGATTTGAGTCAAGTTGATCGTTCATTTCAACAATTTTTGGAAATTGCCATTTCTCAGCCTATTCTCTTTGATCCGTAAGCTTTTGAGAGTTTTAATGCAAAATAAAAATTATTTTGGGGATAATCACGTGGCAATCAATGGAGGTTCTACGTATTTTATGGATCCAACAAGATTCGGATTTTCTGATCGAGACACTCCAGTGTTGAGAGAAGGTTCGTCGTTTAGCCAAAAAATTCTTACTAAAAGATATTTTAGGCAAATATCTCGCTGTTGGTGCACAAAAATCCGTTCGATTTGTTGAAGGCCCACGAGGTCGTGGGAATAATAATGTCGTATGTGTTGTTAACCGTAAGTTTATAGCAGGCTAATCCGAAAGAATTTTTCAATTTTGACCTCACTGGATACACCTACCAAAGGGGTATAAAAAGTACGGGGTGTATCCCGGAGTAAAAATTCAATTTCCAAAAAAATCCTCCACAAGATACAGCTATAACGTAATCATTTATAATATCGCCGTCGGTGACGTCTGTAACGTCGATGTCGGAGTCTGTAACATCGACGTCTGCGTCGTCAGCGTCTGTATGTTTGCGACGTCGTCATCTATAATATCGGTGCGCGAAGCGTGCGTCGGGCTAGTCTATCCTGAAAAATCATAAAAAACGATTTATTTTTGCAAAAATCTACTAAAACCTCGAGATACGAACTTTTTAAGACAACTTGATTGGCCAAATTTTAAAGTAAAGTTGTAAATTAAATTTTTAGCTAAGAAAACGCCCTTCCACAATGCACAACCTTTGATTGCAAAGGTTTCTGAGATGGTACGCTTGGGCAGAGATGGTCATGTTGAGCGCTATGATATTGACAATTTAAGGAAGGGCCTTAAAGGTGAGGATAAGATGCACTCAAAGATTTTTGGAAAAGCTCTATATAAAAAACATTATTTCTAGGACTGTTTGTGCAAGCTACACACCGAGAAGTAAGCCGTGTCATGCGGATCTTTGATGTCATCGATGAAACTGCCCGCAACACCATCATTCGTGGAAATGATAGAGTAGGCGAGACTTCAATCGCGAACTATTTCTTAAACATTTATGGTATTACCTTGAAGTGAGTCTGGCATATTTTTTAGAAATACACAGGGTAGCACAACAAAATTCTATTTCACCATTTGGAGCTGCTTCGGCTTTTATACCCCCATTGAATGTGGTCTAAAATTGAAAATTTTATAGAAAAAATATAGAAAACTCCCTATAGGGCTATTTTGGTAAAAATTAAAAAACTTGAAAAATCGTAAAAATCTTTTTTTGAGCACCTTATAAAATAGAACTTTTTTGCGCCACCTTGTACAATCAAACTTATTTTAGGTACCCAGATGCACCATTGATTGGAATCCGTGTACCACGATATCGCGAAGAGGTCATGAAATTCCCAATCGAAGTTCTTTCCGTTGTTGACAATCAACGAGTTACTACTGAACAACAAACTCGGGAACAGATTGCCCAACAAATTAGAGTAAGTGTTAAAAAATCAAATCACAAAATTTTTAACAGCTTAATGGAGACGTGTCGATTACGTCAAAATTATTTGCGTCATTTTTTGAATGTGTCATCCGACATTTGCTTTAATTTTTTGCACCAATATCTTGACTAAAACAGATGAATTGGTTATGTGGTAAAACAGATTTTTTATGTTAAACAACTCTTGTTATACAATAACACGAGTTGTTATACAAACGGCTTACTGGCGAGTGAGCTGTCTGCAATTACATTTATGAACTCCACAAAATCAACGGGCAGCCATTTTAGTCGACAAAGTATGTTTCTATGTATATAACACAAAGGAAATACGACAATACAAAGAAGTTGACTGTCTAAAAACTTTGTTTCATCAAAAATACAACAAAATATAATAAATGTAAAAAATCCATAAATTGAACGAGCTATAAAAATCTAATCATGAAAAATTCGCAGAAAACCAATACACTGAGCTAAAATTGTCCAAATCATCTTGACCTTGTAAGCACTTGTCTATATTTTAGGTTCGATAAGTATTATCCATATGTTAAATTCAACATGTTTTATCGCAATTCGGCACGTCCTTATTATTCATGTGAAAAAAGTATTCGTTGTGTCAATTTTTGTTCTGCGTTAAACAGTTTGACACAATTTGAAATTGACGCAAATGTCTGTTGACGCAATCGAAAATTAACGCAAATGTCGGATGACGCAATCGACCTTTGACGCAAACAACAATTGACGCAAATGTCTGTTGACGCAATCAAAAATTGACGCCAATGTCTATCGATGCATTCGAAAATTGACGCAAATGTCGGATGACGCAATTGACCTTTGACGCAAATAATTTTTCTCGCAATCGACACGTCTCCATTTAATAAATCTTTTTTTATTTTCTTCAAAATATTCTCGAAAAAAATTGTTAAATTTGTAGGCTTGTGCAGTGCTTCCTGTAATTCAAAAAGAGCAAATTGTAAAATGTGCTAATGCAATTAGCTTGCTTAACGACCGAAATGAAAATCTCCATGACGTTGGCGTTCGGGTTTATCCACACCCGCATACGGTAAATTGTTTCATTGACTTTATTTGTAAGCATATTTAAGAATAATGCTCGAATGTTGCCACAACCGACTATTGTATATGGCGGCAATCAAACAATTGCCCCGGACAATAAAGGCATTTGGTCAGGTGGCATCGGTCGTGGACCACAAGCACCAGCATACAGGTTTTTGATACCGGCAACTTGCAACAGATGGGAATCGTATCTCATTGCTCCCAATGCTCGAGATGCAATTGATGAACGAACTATGAAGTTATAAAAAAAATCAATATTTGTATTTTTAAAAATTTAATATTTTAAGCGAATTTCTTAAACGTTTCGTGACTGAAGCCAGGCGCCGCGGCATGCAAATTGCTGATGTATCAAGATTCAACACTGTTCAGGCGAATGAGACGGCCTTAAAAGCTGTGCTTGATAAAGCCATTCAAAATAATGTGGAATTTGTGCTTTTCATTCATGCTGGGCATGACACACATTTGCATGGTGAGTAGGATTGTAATTTTTCGTTTAAGCGAAATATGGAAAATGGGTTTTGGGGAACGTGCTATGATCTCGATTGATCACAGGTTCCTATATGTAAGGGTGCCTATTGGCTCGATTTGTTGGCTTTATGGTTTTACATTATATAGATTTATTTATAATACACATATAAGAGACTTTACATTGCCAACAGTAATGTTATGAGCAATATTTTAGACAGAGCGAGGAGAGAAAATATGACTCATTGGCAAGAACGCTTGAAAATATTGTAAAAACGTATAAAAATATAAAGTTTAAGACCGACAGAGCCGATAGTGCCAAAAAAAGTGTTTATGCTTTTTAGGTCTAATGAAGTACTTCGAGTTGAACGGAATCATCACACAAGACTTGAAAGCACAAACGGCTTCAAACGTTGTTTCCAAAGGTCAACCTCAGACAATGGTGGGATCTTAACGATAATTTTATAGTAGTTACTATGATTTTTTAAGGAAAACATCGTCATGAAGACGAACGTGAAGCTTGGAGGTCTCAATCATGCGCTAACAATCTCGAGACCAGAGTAAGCCATTAAATTTTTGGCTATTTAATTTTTTGTTTAGGTTGCAACGAATGTTGAGTAAAGAAGTGCTCTATATTGGCTTCGGCACCAATCATCCTGGTGGTGGTTTGGGTATTGGCGGACCGAATTTACCTCCAACTGTAGTTGGGGTAATTTATATTTTACTATTCAATTTATTCCAATGTATTTGCGCGCAAACAGTCGCGAAATGCGTTTCGCGACTCTAACAGCGCATCTAACAGTCGTGAAATTACTTCATTTCGCGACTCTAACTGTCGCGAAACGGTTATAACTGATCCGGATATTACAACGAAAACCCTGATTTTGAAAATTCAACTCGAATTGTAGGGAATTCAATGCAAACTTTCTGCGAGTTCTTCTTGATGGATTCAGGTGGTTTCGTTTATTTATAGATGACAAGCCTTTTTCGAATTCAGTTACAACTTCTTCAACTAGAAGAATAGCTTTATCCAACGCATCATAAAAGTTTTCCATTTTAGAGCTACAAAAAAGTTTGTAAAATATAGCTAGAATTATAAAAAAATTTGAAAACGATACAAAAAAGTTGATCATTTATCTTTCTAAGCAAAAAAAGCGGAAAATGAATAAAAAAAACTTAGAAAATTATTATTTTAATTATTTTTTATCATTTGTGCTAATTGCCGATAGTTTGACAGTTAGAATTCGCGAGAATTTCCTACAATTCGAGTTGAATTTTCAAAATCAAGGTTTTCGTTGTAATATCCGGATCAATTCAAACCGTTTCGCGACAGTTAGAGTCGTGAAATGAGTAATTTCACGACTGTTAGATGCGCTGTTAGAGTCACAAAACGCATTTCATGACTGTTTGCGCGCACCCTAAAACGAGGTTGCCAAATTCCCAGGAGCGCTCAAGTTCTTGCTCAGAAAATTTGTTAAAAAGAGTGTAAAAATCCGCGATTTTTAGTTCGCAGCAAACGACAACCCAAATCCTCTTGAGTTCACTGGCGATTATGTCTACCAAGAAACTCGCCGCGATGAGAAAGTCGATGTGATACAAGACATTATTACCAAAATCCTGGATCGCTACATCAAGAACCGCAATGCTTCCCCGAAACTTGTTGTCGTTTATCGCAATGGATGCTCCGAAGGACAATTTAGCGATGTAATTTCTGAAATATGTTTTTCTACTAGCTCATGATCAATTTTAGGTAATCTCGTACGAGATTCCATTTATCAAGGCGGCATTCCGGGAAAAGAATTGTGACCCAAAATTGGTTGTTATTGTGCCGAATAAGCTGCACAACCTTCGTTTCTTGCCAATGAATGTGAGTAAAGAAAAAATAATTATCGTAAAAGATTTATTTTTAGATCGATAAGAATGAAAAAGCTCCGGAACAGAACGTGAAGCCGGGCATGATTGTTGACACACAAGTCGTGCACCCTACATGGAATGAGTTCTATCTCTGCTCGCATACTACACTACAAGTAAAATTTTTATAGAACTGTTGTGGTTAGCTCAGACTTTTTACCTTAAACTTTCTCATTTCTAGGGCACAGCAAAAGTACCCCGCTATACCGTTTTGTACAATGAAAGCAGCTTGTCCGCTGACCAATTTCAAGAAGCAACATTTGCATTAGCTTTTGGCTACCAAATTGTTCGCTCACCAACTTCTCTCCCGGCTCCTGCTTACATTGCCGGAAAGTATGCGGACCGTGGGCGAACCATGCTCAAGGCTCATTTGTAAGACCAGATCTTTATTTTTCTATAATAATTCGTACATTTCAGGACAAGCGAAACGGCAGCAGTTCAAGGTCCAGTGGAGAATGAAGCTTTGAACCAGCAGATAACATTAGCTGAGAATGAACTGTTGCGAAGCAAGCGTATAAATGCTTAGATCTCATTCTTTTTTCTCTCTTTTTTTCTGCTCAAATAACTTTAATTTTATATATTTTGTATACCTTGTTTACATGAAATTTTTTATTGCTTGTTAAAGGGGGTTTGGTTTGTGGTCACTTCGTGAAAAAATTTTTTCAGTAATCTTTGAGAAAATGACTTTTTTATGGTTAAAAATAAGCGAAAAATCGATTTCACGTATTCCCGAAGCATGAAAACGTACTCCTGACCCGGTTTTGAGTGCTAATCGTGAAACCTAAGTTTGCGAAAGATTCAAAAAAGAGAAGTTTACTCTTGTCCATTGCCCGCATGTCGCGAATCGACCGGCAAATCTAGATCTACCACAAGCAGTTATTGATGCTTTCTCTGATTCGAGACATCCACCTGTAATTCCGGAATCAAAATTCTATCAAAATCTGCTGGCTATAGCATCGATAACACGGTTTATGACCGACTTGGACCGAATGAAGTATGGAAATATCATATCTTTTGTTGAAAACTTTTGGTCTGGAAATTTCTGGAAATTTGAACCAGTTTTATCAAGATGTGGGATGGTGGAGGGATACCCGAAACCGGGTCAGGAGGACGTTTTTTTTAGGAAGGCGCGGAATCGATTTTCGCTTATTTATAACCATAAAAAAGTTATTTTCGTAAAATTGCTGAAAAAATTTTTTCACGAAGCGACCACAAACCGTGGTCGCTTCGTGAAAAGGGAAAAAAATATTTTTCAGGAAAAAAGTTATGACGTTTTCAACTTTTGACACTGCATCATGACGCTGAGTATGTGTGGACACCTTTACTCAATATTTTCTCACGAGTTTATTCAAGTTATAATGTTATTTTGTATGATATGTTTCTGAAATAAAATATTTTGCAAAAAATATATCTTTCATTAGAATTACGGTTCTCCGGTACAAAATTTTTACACACTAGTTTTACATTTTATTTAAAAATTTATAAAATCTGATATTTACATATAATAAACTGGAGACCGAGCGCCTTCGGCGCTCGGCCGCGCGTTCCGAGTATCCCAAGTGGCGCTCCGAGTGATACTCCAAGTGGCGCTTCCGAGCGGTTCATTCGTATCTTATATAGTCCTCTTGAAATTTGCATAAAACGAGTTAACCTGAATAACACGTATTAGTCTGGCTCAGACATACCATTTGGTGTGATATGTTTATATCAATATGCCAACGTCATAAAGAATATGCACAAAGAATGGCCTCTGAACAAACTCTTGAGAAATCAGGTCATTTTATTGATCCCCAATGATTAATAGATTGGCGGAAACTCCGGATGTTATAACAGATCTCAACTATATAGAAACATGCCAGCCCTAGTATCCCCTCTATTAGTTGGCTGAAATTACACCACTGGTACCTCCCCCTTCGATTTTGGTGTCAAAAATCTTAGAATTTCGACCTCTTCATAAGGATATATCGTATGAAGGGTCTGGATCGCACCTTCAAAATTTAGTCCGGACTCACACTCATTACACGTTTTATATAAGAAGATTATAGCACAAAAATTGAGCTAACAAAAACATATGTTTAGTCAAAATTTACATGTATATGGCCGTAGCTAGGACGCAAATTTCAGAAGGTCGCGTCTCTTTCGTGATGTAATTGATCAAAAACGGATGAGGAGTCTTTTGTATTTTTCGTTCTTCGGGGTTGTTCCAGAGCTTTACAACAACTGATGCTGATTACAGCAGCTGCGATAAGCTTGCAGCTGCTGCGCTCTGATTACAGCTGCTGCTGAAACCCATCGGCATGCAGGTGGCTGCGCGCAGAAAGGAAGCGTCTTCAGGCTTCAAAAAAAATCGCGCAATCGATTGTTCGTATAGAACCTCCCTAGAACAAGTTTCTGGCCGATTTGTAGCATTTTGGGGGGGGAGGTGTTCCTATTTTAGTTAACTTTTGACAGCCGTGCTGTATTCAGCTACAGCAATTCCGCTAATGTAAAGCTCTGGAATAGTCTTTCGTCAGATTTCAAAGAGAGCTATCCCCCTTTGCGCCCTAACTACGGCTCCGTTCAGGTCAATGTAAAAGCTATTGTAGCATGTAAAAATACCAACGCTGTTGAAGCACCCTAAACAAGTTTAATATTCATTTAAATTCGTTAAATAATTTTATCAATAGTTAAAATTATTTACAATTTTTACCGCCGCGAGGGTCCACTTTTCACTCCAATAAGCATAAGAGTAGTCGAATGAATAATGTATTTCTATAACTGCACAAACTCCTGCTAATAAGGATGAAAATACGGCGGTTGGCATTTCCTAAAAAAGAGAAAAGTTGATTTTTTTCAAAAAGTTCTTCTTACCAAACAAGTATAGTCTTGAAAACATTCGGTATCAATATATGATAAATGTGTAAGTAGCCAGGCTAGGGATAGAACTAATATTAAACATGATACACATAAGGGGAATATCTAAAAATGGCTTTTGCAAACCATCATTGTATATAGTTCAGTGGTAGAGCACTGGTACACTAGAGATCGTGTCAAAAATTTTGGGCAAAAACATAAGGGAGAATTTTTGATTTTTTAGNTGCAAACCATCATTGTATATAGTTCAGTGGTAGAGCACTGGTACACTAGAGATCGTGTCAAAAATTTTGGGCAAAAACATAAGGGGGACCATTAGGAAAAAATTTTCGTTTTTTCGATTTCGAGGAGGGGGAATTGCCCGGATTGCCCCTTCGCTACATGCCTGCCCCTCCCATAATTACAACGCTGGGTAACCTTAACAATAACGGTTGTCCTAGTGCCCTTTGATAATCTTGTATTGCTTCAGGTGTTTTAAAAAAATACTTGAACATGTTGACGACCTTTTTCAGTCGATGTTAAATTACATTTCACTACTTGGCAGTATATTCCAGACGTTAAAAATACAGCTAGTGATAATGCCTAAATTTAATTACGTTTTTTAAATTTCCTATCAGTCGGCTACGTGGCATAGTAGCAAGTGGCACCACATGTACTCTTACGGTTCGAATCCAGAGGTCGAAATTTGTATTTTAGCGATTCAAAAAAGTGGTTAAAGCACACAACCCTTAAAAATACATGAAAAATTTTTGCCTATCATTATTTTTCGATTTCGATCTTTATGTGACCCTATACAGAGACTCTATATACCTCTAGATATGCACTTCTGTATAGAGTCACACAAAGGTCAAAATCGAAAAATAATGACAGGTAAAATTTTTCATGTAATTTTAAAGGGTGTTTGCTTTAACCACTTTTTTGAATCGCTAAAATACAAATTTCGACCTATGGGGATCGAACCAGAGGACCGTAAATGCATATGGCGCCACTTGCTGCTTTGCCACGTAGCCGACATTTCATATGGAACTCGTAGTATTTTTAACAGCTTACTATTGACAAACCATATAAACTTAATAATATAAATCTTCTTATAGAAAACATGCTAGCTCGGGTGCATAATCCACAACATATACCTCGATACATGTTATCCTTTTTCTAAAATTTGCATATAAAATATTACCAATTTTTTTCTACTACCCCTCGATGTATTTGTGGGAAAAGTTTTTTTATGGAAAAAATCAAACCTGACAGCTTAGTCCTGTTTTTGAAAATATTTGAAAAAAACACACTTCCAAAGCCACCAGAAAATGGTAAATTTGGAAATTTTCTTTTAAAAATCCCTCAAAAACAAAAACTCAGTACTAGTTTCCACTAGCGACCCCAAATAATAGGGATCTGAATCTGAAATTTTTTTTCAGATTTTAACCGGAAAAGCGTCGTTTACCCCTGTTTATGCGAGAATCGATTGCGCGCATTCCCGAGATGTGAAAATGCTTCCCTTACCCGGATTTAGGGTCGGGAAGTTGGTGCATTGAAGCGAAAATTGAAAAAAAATCAACTTTACCGACCCTAAATCCGGGTAAAGGAAGCATTTTCACTCCTCAGAAATGCGCGCAATCGATTTCCCGCATCCGAAAAAATTTTCGGATCCAGATCTCTTTCATTTGTGGTCGCTATTGGAAACTAATACCTAAAGCTCTTTTTAGTTCTCCAAGAAAGAAATTTGAACTTTCTACACGATAAGAATATGTTGTTTGGAAGAAAAAAAACTAAAAAAAATGAGCTACTTGGGTTTTTGTACCACCACTCGAAAAAGATTTACATAAAGAATGGGGGTGATAGAAAAAGTTGTTGGCAAACTCGTAATTTAACTAAAAAAATAGGCCACAAGTCAAAAATCGGTATTTTATCCCCAAAAATATCACAGCGTATATCATATTACATACATAATAAGAAGGCTAAACATTTTATAACACCCATTTTTTATGCATAGTGGACACAAACGTACATATCTCTAACCAATAAGTATACTCAAGACTAAAGAAAAAAACTAATCTCAGCTGTCAAGCGGGAAAGTGAGAAAGAAAACTCCACTTATTTATTTTATGCATCCTTGTTTTTCATGCTTATATTGTCGCAATAATGGACTCTAGAACATGTATGCCCAATCTATGATGCATATTTGTTGAATAATAAACAAAATGCATTTGTTTTATGGTCTAATGAAGGTTTTTTATTGATGGAATTTTTGGAAGCGAAAATTATTTTTTGACTTTTCAAATGTCTTGATGTTTCAATTAGGGCTGCGCGTTGGTCTACGAGCGGAGTTTTTCAAAAAAATTTTTGCGAGGCGGGGTTGCGAGATTTTCAAAAATGTGCGTGCGAGGTTGCGGGACGGGTTTTTTCTTAAAAAATAATGCGGGCAGGCGGGGTTTGCGAGGCGAGATCCCGCCCACGCGTAGCCCTAATAGAGCTCATTAGAATATATAGCTAGAGAATCAGATCAAGAAAACATTTTATGAAATATAAGCTCTTTTGTAAAACTCTACCAATTTTTACTCATCCTGCAAAGTACACAAGGATTTGGCTCAAAAATTTTTTCCGACCACACGTGTACAAGCCCCCTCCCCCCGAATTTCGGGGAGAGAGGATCGCCTGCAACCCGCAGGTCAAAATGAGCCTTGCCCGCAAATTTTTGCGGGCTGGCCGCAAAAATTTCCTATTTTTTCAACAAAAATCGTAATTTTTTAAAGCATTTTTAGCTTAAAAAAGTGTTTTTCAAAAAAAAAATAAGAGGGACCAAAGTGATTTTTGAAAAAAAATTGAAAAACATCACCTTGGTCCCCCCTTGTTTTTTCCCAAAATTTTTGAAACATTTCGAAAAAAACAGAAGGTAAATTTTCCGTCCGCAAAAAAGTTAAAATTTTCGGGGTGTGTTTGTACACGTGTGTTCCTGAATAACTAAAACTTTGCTAATATTCTCCGAATTATAAAGTGTACTAATATATAAACCTTACTACTCTAGGGAGACAATTAACAAAAGCTAAAATGTCTCATCCTAAAAAGAAATTCATTAGCAGATCTAATCCAAGACGTTACTAGGTAACCGTTGTTGATGGGTCAACACATATTTTCTTGTTCTTGATTAGAAAACCTATATGTCCTTTCTAATATGTTGCGTGTAAGACCGGAAATCTCACTGTTTTTATCTGTGAACAACATGAAAGATTAAATAGCAAATAGCATGGGAAAATGTCAATTTATTAACACTCCGAGGATTCTTGATATTAAGTAGTGGAGCGAAAAAGTTTCCCATTATGAATAAGAATGTGTTGACAAGCAGACGAAATTCATTTATAGAAACAAAACAGACCAGTGCCGGGACGATTTTTTTCTAAAAGCTCATTTCGATCCAAAACATGCTGCTACTTTCTCAAAAGTCATACAAAAGTCATTTACAGAAACAGAACAGTCTATAAATTTATCAGAAACATATATAAGACAATAAAAGCACATGGTAAATATATGTTTACAATCAAACAAAAATAAAATAAGTTCACAAAAATAGGCGAAGGAAGTTTTTGCCAGTAAACATCAGGTTATCAAAAAGGAGTAACAAGAGTAAGTCTTGTCAGAAATTGACAAAAATTTAGACGAAGTTAAATATTTTCCAAAGCATTTAGTTTCATGCGCAGAAAGTTCTCCCAGAGTTAAAACAAGGAAAAAATTATAAGAACCTCAGTTTTCCTCTAGAATAGCAAACTTTTCAAGAAAAAAAAGCCGGACACTTTTCAAGAATAGCTTCAGATTCTATTAGGGTTTAAAAGTCGAAACTAATCCTTTTTCGAAAGCCAAAACCGATCCATTTTAAAGTCGAAAAAGTCGAGTCGAACAATTTAAAAGTCGATAAAGTCGAAACCGATGGTTGGAAAGTTGATCAAAATTCGATCAAAAAGTCGATTAAAATTATAAAAAATTTTACAAAAAAACTTGTCAAAATTGGTGCTAAAATGATCCATATGCTCTTAATAAAGATGGGCAGAGGCTCAGTCACATATTTCGATTTTTATCATGAACTTTCCGAAAACATAATTTTTTCATAGTGTTTTTTCGAATGGCTTGGCCCAGCGGCGCAAAAGAGGGAGAAGTTTCCCCCAAAATTAAAAAATGAAAAAATTTTCCTAATGGTCCCCGCTTATGTTTTTTTTTCAAAAATCCTAATGGCTCCCCATTATGATTTTTCACAAAAATTGACTACATTTTCAATTTTTTACTAAGAATGATCATTTTTTCAACAAAATTGTCCAAAATTTGCCATTTGTAAACCGTAATTCATAATTCTCTTGAGCATTTTCAGCAATAAAAACAATCTTTTTTCAGAAAAACTTTTTTGCGCCGACAGGTGCGAAAAAGTCACAATGGGGTGCTTTTACTTTTTTTATATCAATTTTTGGGAAGAAAATCGCGAAAAAACATAAAGGAGACCTAGGAAAAATTTTGAAAGTTTCCAGGTACTCCCTCCCCTCCAAACCGAAACTCACTTTGCGCCGCTGGCCTGGCTCTTTAAGGAGGGAGAATTACTTATAAAATTTTCCGATTCCAAAAGTTTCACCACAACTAGAAGATTTTGATATCATATTTGCATATTGATCCAGAACTTTACTATGAAATTCTAGTTCCTTGTCACGTCACGAAATCTTGTTTTCAAGAATCATAGTCCTAAGACAATTATAGGAAAAGAGATTTGTTTAAAACAAAAGTATATAATAATACAATTTTCAATTTGAATAGGACTTTTGAGTTAAGTAATCTTCTTGAAAGAATACTAGAACAGATGTAATCTTATGTTAGCTATACAAATTGTTATTTCGAAACATTAAGGCTGCTCGCTAATTGTCTCGAAATGATTTCGAGACTCTAAATGCGCCTCTAAATGTCTCAAATTACATGTAATTCGAGACTCTAAATGTCTCGAATTCGAGACTCTGTGTCTCGAACAGGTTTGAACTGGTCTGTGCATTGACACGAAAACTAGAATTTGAAAATTTTATTACAAAATAAGTCGAGCGATAGCTCGTTGGACTCCTTAGATCATACTGAACAATCTTAATTCGCACTATTTTTTATGAAAATCATTGTGTGTGATGTCGAAAATCTTTATTAAAATTTTGATTTTTACTTGAGGTTTTGCGTTAGGCAGGATTTATACTTCCGTCGCGTCGCGACAGTGCATTTTTGTGTCGCGCGACACAAAATGCACTGTCGCGTTGCGACACGACGGAAGTATAAATCCTGCCTTATGATAATTTTACCGTAATTTGAAATTTCAGCATTTTTAATAAACATTTTCGTCATACACAATGATTTTCATAAAAAGTAGTGCGAGTTAAGATTGTTCAGCATGATCTAAGGAATCCAATGAGCTATCGCTCGACTCAATTTGTAATCAAATTTTCAAATTGAAGTTTTCGTGTCAATGCACAGACCAGTTCAAACCTGTTCGAGACACAGAGTCTCGAAATCATTTCGAGACAATTAACGAGCAGCCTAAATCAAACATATAAAGTCCAAACTTGTTTATTATTTATCGTCGAAAACATTATCGTTTATCCTTATAGAGGCCATGGCTGAGGCATTTCTCCGAATTTTTCATTACTATAATGACTGGGTTGCATCTTTATTTTCCATAGTTTCAAATATTTTGCTGGTCTACTTGATTTTCAAATATACCGCGGCTGAATTCAAGGCATACAGTAAAATATTATTGCAAACTTGTTGTATCGATCTATTTTTTACAGTCATAGTATTTATCACAAAACCCGTAAGTAATCACCAAAAGGATTGAAAAATTTCAACAAAAAAAATACATCGCATGTGGGATTGAGGGAGAGACAATCCCTGGAAACATGATGAGGTGATGATATGTTTGGGGGAGGACAGGGGGATGGACAACCAACAACATGATGAGGTGGTGTTTTTGAAGGAAATTTTATCCATAAACATAAAATTTTCTTAATTTTTCGATCTCAGAAAAATTTTTTTTTGTTCTGGGGTCAAAAACAAAAGGGTCATACTAATGATTTTTTGGCCGGCCATTTTATGAAGAAGTGCTTTCAATTTTTTTTAAGGATGATGAAGTGGTGGGGCGGGGAGTTATCCTTGTGTAAGTGCATGCAAAATTTTGGGAGATAGTACTTTTAACTCCATACAATCTAGATATTGTAATATTTTGACCTTTTTTCTAGGTTATTGAATTTAATCAAGGAGTCTTCTTTCTTTTTATTAGTGGGTTTGTTTCCAATCTTCCACATCCATTAAATTTCTATTTAAATATGATTTGGGTCATTGGTTTCTTTTTCTGCATTACGGCTCTGCCAGTTCAATTTTTCTATAGGTATATGCTGGTTTGTAGGTAAATTTTAAAGTTAAGGACAATGAGTGTGTTATGGCACCCGGATGGGAGGGAGTGGCTATCATGTGTCGGTCCTAGAGCTCAGGAATGGGGGGGGAGAACTCATTAAAAAAATTTTTTAAGGAGAAATTGAAATTTTGGAGCTATTTCGGTTTAACTACCTCATTTAACGTGGTCCAAAATCGGAAAATTTTATTTCTCAAAAATGACCCCATAGGGGGTAATTTTATGCAGAGAATCGATTGCGCGCTTTCCCGAACCCTGAAAATAGTTTAATTTTTTTTATTATTAGAAAAATAAAATTGAGCAACAAAATTTTCGTCTTATTGTTTCTACTATCATTTTTCTTCGCTTTTACTTACACACTTATTGCTGGTATTGCTTTTCAACCAACATTTGAATCTATTAACAAGAATATTGCTATGCTGAACAATTCTTTGTGGGCGGACGAAACGGGACAAATACTTGTATTCGTAGCCAGTGATATAGTAAGTTATATATTTTATAAAATGTTTACAGAGTGGTGCAAAAAACGAAATTTTTTTATTTTTCGACCAAATTTTTTCAAAAATTTTTTAAAAATTTTTCTAAAATAACTCTATGGGAGTTTTTCTATTCAAGAAATCGAGCTCGCGCATTGAAAAATCTTGAAAACGCTTTCCCGACCCTTAATCATTTCAAAAAACCTTAAAAACCTCAAAATTTCAGTTTTTTAAAATAACAAAAATTTAGACAAATCCAGCATTAGTCCTTATGCTAATTTATTGTCTTCTTCTTGGTGGCTTGTGTTACATGCTGATAATTGTTTTTAATATTCTTATTTGGAAGACAATTGCAGCTACCCAGCATACAATGAGCAAAAGAACTCGTGAAGCTCAAAGACAGCTGAATTATGCATTAATTATGCAGGTAATACAACATAGAAGCTGATAGGAGGATAGACAGGAAAAGGAGAGCTGGTCAGAAGGGAGGGGAGAAGAGGCACTGAGTTAGTGATAGGACGAAATAAGATTTCGATTTTCGAATTTTAAATCGTATCCCACTTTTGTATATCACCAAAATCAAAATTTAGTCCATTTCACCGCTAATCACTGTCTTCCTTCCAACAACGATTACAGGCACTTGTCTTCTTCTCCGATTGGAGACTTCCGGTATTGGAATATTGATTATGTGCGCAGTAGGATGGATTACAGCAATCAATCCAACAAGCGCTATATTATTTGTTGCACCATATCGCCAAGCTTTCTTAAGGTGGCTTGGTATAGGCTTAAATCGACCCGCAAGCCTGTCTGATTCGAATCCAAGAAATCAGAATCCTTTGCCAGCGATTGCAATAGACCGATTATCTTGAATAAGTTTAATTTTAAATTTTGAGGGGTTGAAGCCGCATCCTTTCGCGCCAAAGGCGCGAAGAAAATTTTTTACATGATGATACCACTTGTGATTTTTCGAATTTTCCAGACTTTTTGAAGTTTTGACTTCCCTTCTCTTTCTGTCGTCAAACCCTGCTTATGTCTCTGAAATTTTTGATAGCTCAAAAATAATGTTTCTTTTTTTGTAAAATTTATATACTGTTATAAAAAAATTAAATTTGTTTTCCATATAGATACTCTTAGTAAAATAAATATCTTTGCTGATGGTAAATAAAATGGTACCAGGTATGTTGTCGAGCAACAAGGACTATTATTATAGTCCCAGCCACATATCACAAATATGACAAGTCGTGTCATATTTGTCACATGTAGCATATAGAAGTGTCCTGGGTGTCATACGTGTCATATAGAAGGATCCGATGTGTCACATCTGTCATGTAGAAGTGTCCGATATGTCACATCTGTCACGTAGACGTGTCAGATGTGTCATATATGTCACATAAAGATTAGGGTATATAAAGGACCCCGAAACAACCCACTCCGTCCCTCGGTGGTCCCTCGGAGAGCCGAGGTTTTAATTATAATATGTTATCAAGAATAAAGGTTTTATAATATAGGTTTTTAACATTATAACCCCAGCTATCAGAGGCCATTACCAGCGACAAAACACCAGGGATCATGGTTTGGATCATTCTTATGTTTTCTCGTACCTAAAATATTTCAATGGGTTAATGAAACACTGTCTGGGAGGCACCGCCATAGGTGGGCGGGGAGAGGGGGGGGGGTCAGATCAAAAATTGTGGGGGGGGGATCATTACCCTTTTTCATAAAAAATTTCCATTTTTTCACCAAAAATGGCCAAAATTTAATATTTTTTATCAAAAATTACCATTTTTTAATTGTCCGGCCTTTGGACGGCCAAATCATAAGAGGAAGGGCCCAGTGGCGGCTCTGGAGCTCACAAGGGACGTTACCCAACTGTTTTCCCCGATCGAAACGAAACTTTTTTTAACACTTTGCCATATCTTGATCATTTGTGCCTCTGTCCGACCAGTTTTTCACGCTGAACACGATGCTGCAAAAACTTTTTTGAAAAAAACTCACTTCGGGAGGTCTAGAGCCCCAAATGGATCATTAACGTAGTAGGTCCATATTTTTTATGGAAAAAGGGAAATGGAAATTTTCTCCAAAAATGAACTAAAAATACAGAAAATTTTCAGTCAAAATCGATGAGATGAATCCCGTCCTATTGCTGAAAAAAATGAGTTATACAAAAACGAGACAAAAGGCTATACTGAAAAAAATGCGTTACACAAAACTGGCCTTTCTTGTATAAATAATGCCTATTTCTTTACTATTTAACGTATGTTTGTTTTGTTTGGAACTAGAGTCGAACAATTTGAAAGTCGAAAAAAATTTTCAACTTTCAAAAATCACCTTGGTCCCGTTATGTTTTTTCACGCCGACAGACTCCAGGGGCTCCTACGCGCGTACGGTACTGGATGAAAACCCCCCGCAACCGGGTCTAAACTGCCGATCTTTGTCAAAACCCCGGTCAAATGCCTCAAAAATTGGGGTATAACTTTTTTAAATTTATATATGATATATAAAAATGTTACTCGAATTTAAGAAATTTTTAATGAATCAATTTTAGGGGTGTAAATTTATCCCGACTCGGGATGGGATTTGAGTCTGGGAAGGTCAGGATCTGGGACGGGATCGAGTTTCGATTAAAATTTTCAGGACGGGATGCCAAAAACTCTGGGATTTTCGGGACGGGATGGGATCGAAAACTATTTTAAATTAAAACATAGTGTAATTTTTAATTTAAAAAATGAAATTGTTTTCAAAAAATTTTTTTTTTCAAAACATTCGGGGGTATTCTTGGGTTTTTAAAAACACGCATTTTTCTCGAAAACTACAACGATTCAAAGGTTGCCGTACAAGCAACAAATGTTCCATTTTTCATGAACTTTCCAAATATATATTTTTTCATAACGATTTTTTTCGAGTGGACTGACCATTTAAGGCATGTGTATAAGATTAAAAAACACTCAATATTCGAGAAATCGAAAAAATAAAAAATCAGTCACATTCCATACACGTCAGGCAAACGTTTTATTACTCTTAATGATAATCAAAACACAAAATTAATCTTAAGCTTCAAAAGTATGCACAAAAGTATTCACAAGTATTCAAAAGTATGCACTTACCTAACAAAATTGGTTTTCTTACAAAATTATCAAATAAGTAGCAAGTGTCTGAATTATACTATCAATTAATTCATTCGTCTGTTTCTATTAAAAAAAATTTTCTACCATTAATACTTTGAATTATTTTCTGTGGCATAAAAAGGTTCTTACTTTAAAATCTGTAAAATATTCAACTTGTTTCATCACCCCAAACATTGGGTATTAATTTTTATTCTCTATCTTACATATTATTATAATATAATAGTTTTTTAAATATCTACTTAAAAATAGTATAACTTATATTGTACAGGTAAATGTCAATAAACTGGGACCGAGCGCCTCCGTCGCTCACAACCCTCCAAACGGTGACTCCAAGCGGCTCCGAGCAGCGGGTGGCTCCGTGCGGTGAAATATATTTATTTTTGCACTGAAAATATTCATTTTTGCACTGAAACTATTTAGACTTAGGTTTCTTAGGCTTTAGTATTCTTAGGCTTAAAGGACCAGTCCAGTAATTTACAACCATATGAAAAAATGATGTATTCGGAAAGATCATGAAAAATGGAGCATTTTTTGTTTTTACGGCATGTTCTGAATCGTTGTAGTTTTCGAGATAATTGCGTTTGAAATTTTGAATTAGTGTACAAGCTCTTCGCTGTAATACACAAACCTTTTTGAATTTTTAATCGATTTTTGCATCAATTTTTTAAATTTTCATAAAATGAACATTGTAGCAATTTTTTATAGCTAAATGAGACGAACAAAATGACACCAAAATTATCCAATTTGAACATTGTTTTGGGTTATTGAAACGAAAATTCTGATTCATGTTTTCGTTTCAATAACCCAAAACAATGTTCAAATTGGATAATTTTGGTGTCATTTTGTTCGTCTCATTTAGCTATAAAAAATTGCTACAATGTTCATTTTATGAAAATTTAAAAAATTGATGCAAAATCGATTTTTCCGCAAAAAAGTTTGTGTATTACAACGAAGAGCTTGTAACAAATTCAAAATTTCAAACGCAATTATCTCGAAAACTACAACGATTCAGAACAGGCCGTAAAAACAAAAAATGCTCCATTTTTCATGATCTCTCCGATTATATCATTTTTTCATATGATTGTAAATTACTGGACTGGTCCTTTAAGGTGACGGAGCTAGCACAAACAAGCACACAGACATAGCGCGATTAATATTTTAGGATTTAAAATTCATAATAAAAATCTTAATTTTTAGTCTACGCTTGGAATCATTTGAAGAACGAAGAGAAGCATAAAATCATCAGATTTGTAAAAAAAATCCATTTTTAGTTAACTTTAAAATTTTAAATGTTTTTCTTATTTTTCACAAGTCTATTTTTTGCTTATTTTAAAATTTTAATTTGGGGTAGGTCCTCTAGCTCGGGCTACTACTTACTAACACTTCTCTTACTTTACACCACATCACTCACCACAGCCCAGACTACTAAAAATTATGACGTAGTCGTCTATGGCGCTACAGGGTCTGGTGTTATTGCCGCAGTTACTGCAGCGCGTGGAGGTGTTCACGTCGCATTGGTCGAACCCAAAAGACACATCGGTGGTATGGTCTCCGGTGGACTATCCACAACCGATATAGGCAATGCGTCCGTGATTGGTGGGTATGTACAAGAGATCTACCGTCGTGGTGCTGCTTATTACAATATTGATTTTACATGGTATCTAGAGCCACATATAGCAGAAAAAGTTTTCAATGATATGGTGAATGAAGCTGGAGTGGAAGTTTTTTACAACTCGAGATTGAAAGAGCAAAATGGGGTCATGAAGCAAGGCGGCAAGATCGTCTCTATCACCACCGAAAATAACGTTACGTTTCAAGCCAAAGTTTTTATTGATGCTACCTATGAAGGTGACTTAATGGCTTTTGCCGGTGTGTCGTATATTGTTGGCCGTGAGGGGCAGAGCCAGTATGGCGAATCCCGTGCTGGGATCCGAAAAGGTATTGAGTATGCATCGGTAATTTTATGCTCCTA
>OZJO01024724.1:0-20274 GCA_900406225.1 Acrobeloides nanus | reverse complement strand
TAAATTTTCAATCCTCAGTGGGGGGAAAATTTAAAAAGTCGTAGAAAAAAAGTTTTTCCTTTTGAGATTACAACTAACTGCCAAATGACAATACATAAATAACATTGAAACGAACTTTGTTCGCAAAAATGAGAATCACTTTTTGGGACAAGCAATTTTGCAAATTACTTTTTGTTCATGAAAGTCTCTAGTTATAGGTTGTTTTTTGAAAGATTCCGAATTCGCGTTTGTCAAGAAATTCGTTATTTTAAATTTTCGTGTCAATACCAGAGACCGAAAAGGGCCGAGACCCCCAAAGCCCCGGCCCCGCAAATGAAATAATGAGAATTTCACGTAACTATGAATTTTCAAATCGCCATAACTTTAACAGATCAATGTTTCAGGCCTCGAAATTTTCGCCATTCCTCTCCCTAAGACCTCCTATACCCTAACTTTTGATGAGGAACATTTTTCGCATTGACGAGAAATTCCGAAAAAATTCTGGTTTTTCGGTATTCGAAAAATCGCATTTTCCGATAAACCAAAATTTTTTCAGAATTTCTCGTCAACGCGAAAAATGTTCCTCATGAAAAGTTAGGGTATAGGGCGTATTAGGGGGAGGAATGGCGAAAATTTGGAGATCTGAAACGTTAACCTGTTAAAGTTATAACGATTTTTCGAGTAACACTGAAAAACCAGAATTTCTCATCAACGCGAAAAATGTTCCTCATGAAAAGGGCACTAGGCGTTTGGTTACGGTTACCGGTCAACGGTTACCGGTCTTTGGTTACCGACCATCGGTTACTGATCAACGGTGGCATATATTTTTTTCCTCACGGAAAATACTTTTTTTCTCACGGAAAATATTTTTTTCCTCACGGAAAATCTTTTTTCTCTCACGGTTTTTTTCTCTATATTGTTTTTATGATAGTTGCAACATTTTTCTAACAATTTTTAAAAATACAAAGAAGTCATAAATTTATGAATAAACATAAGCTTTAGGCCTTAGGCTTAGGCCTTTAGGCTTAGGCCTTAGGCTTAGGCCTTAGGCCTTAGGCTTAGGCCTTAGGCTTTAGGCTTAGACCTAGGCCTTGGAAAAATTTTTAGGGGGAGAGAAAATATTTGCAGAGAAAAAATATTTTCCGTGAGGAAAAAAGTATCCGTGAGAGAAAAAATATTTTCCGTGAGGAAAAAAGTATCCGTGAGAGAAAAAATATTTTCCGTGAGAAAAAAAATATTTTCCGTGAGGAAAAAAATAGGATCCATCAACGGTTACGCGGTCAACGGTTACCGGTCAATGGTTATCCGTCAACGGTTACCGGCTTCAAAAAAGAGTTTTCATGAAAAGTGATGTTCTACAAAGTTGTTCTTGAAATCATGATAAACAACTTTGGTTAAAAATTAAATTTGTTTGATGCAGGCAATGTTGTCTGATTGCTGATTTGGTAACCGTTGACCGCGTAACCGTTGACCGGTAACCGTGATCGGTAACCGTCGCGGTAACCAAAGACCAAGTGCCATGAAAAGGTAAGGGTTCTAGGGGGAGGAATGGAGGCCTGAAAGTTAACCTGTTAAAGTTATGGCGATTTGAAAATATCATAGTTACGTGAAATTCTCATTATTTCATTTGCGGGGTCCTAAAAAAAAATGGGCCCCCGAACCCTGAGGGCCCGAAGCCCCCAGGGTTCGGGGCCCATTTTCGGTCTCTGGTCAATACTCACCCTTTTAGGGGAATTTTATGTGGGGGAATCGATTGTGCGCATTCCCGAACCCCTGAAAATGCTTTCCTGATACTGACTCAGGGAAAAATTACGTTCTTGAGAGAAATGGTCATTTTCGAAATTTTGGAGCTAGTGCCAAATGACTACCCAAGTAAGCATGAACAAAATTTGACCTCGCAAAATATTTTTCAAATCAAATCCTCCCGATTTCTCTGGCTTAATTTTGTATTTTTTCACATTTTACCCTTAGCTACAATCCATAAATTCAACAAAGAAAGCAATAAAGACAATATTTAAAGGGGGAGGACCGTTTATTAGGAGATATCATCAAAAAAAATTTTTTCCAAAAAATGACCCTACTACCCCTAATTTTATGCGAGGAATCGATTGCGCGCATTCCCGAACCCTGAAAACGCTTCCCTGATCCTGATTCAGGGAAGGTGGTGGGTGTATTGAAACGAAAATCAAACATTTTCAGATTTTTATGAGAAAACCGTCGATTCTTAGGTTTTTCTAGGTAGGGAATCGATTGCGCGCAACCAACTTTTCCCTGAATCAAGATCAGGAAAGCGTTTTCACATGTTAAAAATGCGCGCAATCGATTCCCCACCTGGAAAAACCTAAGAATCGACGGTTTTCTCATAAAAATCTGAAAATGTTTGATTTTCGCTTCAATACACCCACCACCTTCCCTGAATCAGGGTTAGGAAAGCGTTTTCAGGGTTCGGGAATGCGCGCAATCGATTCCTCGCATAAAATTAGGGGTAGTAGGGTCATTTTTAGGAAAAAAGTTTTTTTGATGATATCTCCTAATAAACGGTCCTCCCCCTTTAAATATTGTCTTTATTGCTTTCTTTGTTGAATTTATAGATTGTAGCTAAGGGTAAAATGTGGAAAAATACAAAATTAAGCCAGAGAAATCGGGAAGATTTGATTTGAAAAATATTTTGCGAGGCCAAATTTTGTTCATGCTCACTTGGGTAGTCATTTGGCACTAGCTCCAATATTTTTATAGTACGCTCAAAAGTTGATGATATTTAATCATATACCAAGCATAAATCTTTTTATCGTGATATCATTATAACTGTGCTTAAAAAATACGTGCTTAAAGGTTGTCCAACAGATCAATCTGATTCAAAATTGAGGTGTGGCAACATTTAAATCTTTAATCAGCAATCAAGCCAGGACTATCCTAGACGTTTGGCCTTTGCACATATTTTAATTACTTCAGTCTGATAAGTATTGTAAACGCTCTGGTTGGAAAAAGCACGAATAAACGGCTATAAAGTTTAAAGGACCAGTCCAGTCAGTTACAACCATATGAAAAAATGATATATTCGGAAAGATCATGAAAAATGGAGCATTTTTTGTTTTTACCGCATGTTCTGAATCGTTGTAGTTTTCGAGATAATTGCGTTTGAAATTTGGAATTTGTTACAAGCTCTTCGTTGTAATACACAAACTTTTTTGAATTTTTTGCAGAAAAATCGATTTTTTCAATTTTCATAAAATGAACGTTGTAGCTATAATTTTTTATAGCTAAATGAGACGAACAAAATGACACCAAAATTATCCAATTTAAACATTGTTTTGAGCTATTGAAATGAAAACCCTGATTTCATGTTTTCGTTTCAATAACCCAAAACAATGTTCAAATTGGATAATTTTGGTGTCATTTCAAGATTTTGTCAAAATTACCTTGGTCCCCCTTATGATTTGTTCTCAAAATTTAAAAAAATTTTCCGTTGGTGGGTGATGGGGGGACCGTCCTCCCTACTGGATATGTATGCCTCACATAACCAAATCATTTAATCTTCTGACGGGTAAGTTCTAAAGGTGTAAGATGGTTAAGAACTAAGATTTTAAGACATCGTCTCTGGAAAGATTTGAAATGCTCTGTGAGCACGGGGAACAATGCTCAAAAAGTACGATCTGGAATTTTGTATAGGGGGGAAGTTTTTAGTTATGGTGAGTACGTAAAAAAATTCTACTACGACATATCGCGAACTTAGTATTGATACGTGGCTTCAAAGTCTTCGAAAGGTCAACTCAAAAGCTGGGATCGCTGGTGTTGCGGGCTCGACCACTTTCACCACTGATTGCTGATTCCGAGTCCCCTACAAACCTAAAAGTATATTTTTTTAGTGATGCTGAAAGGTACAATAAGTGACAATTTTGTCACCGACTATAAATATGCGATTTTTGGACGCGATACAATTTGTGGCACTATAACCTTCGCCACGTTCGTGTCAATATACATATTTATTGCAACTCATAACCCATTTCCTATAATCAAGAGACCAAAGAAACCGACTACAGAATTTCAAGCGACTCCACTAACTGAAACTTATGCTAGGCTACAACGGAGGTTGCATCAGTCGACCGCAGAAAATTTGCAAACTGTCGGAATCCCTTCAAAAATCCGAGTCTCTGATGCGAATAGCATACTCGAATTTATGATCAATCATGATCATATCCAATCCGCTCTAAATTTACATAATAGATTTGCTTCAACAGCTTTGAATTGAGTTAGATTTATAAAGGATGAATAAAATTAAAACAAATTGAAACTTTAATTTTTATTTATCAGTCTATTGAATCTTCCCTTGCTATTCTTAATTTTCCGTTCAGAACGCCGTTTCATTTTCTTGACCTTCCCTTCAAATCCACCTTGATTTTCAACCGCACATGCATAGCAGCAGTCTAGGGTTGTTGAATCACAACCTTCGAATTGACATATGGACCATATATAGTTGAAATTCTGTGCAGATGGGTCACATCCAATTGATTTCCAAACTAAATTCTCGTGTTTTGAATCAATAGAATCCAATATAGCACATTTATCATTTGGTTTGGGGTAGCCAGGTGCCCAATTCGTGTAGTTAGACATCTAAAATAGATTAAGCTATGTTTTTATATAAATCTTACTGGAAACTCAGTTAAATTGTAGCCGTAGTAAACCCATTGTGATTGTTTATTTTTATGTAGGCCAAAGTAACTAGGGATATAGCCTCCACCATCAATATGAGAATCGAGTATCATAGCTAAAATTAATTCGGAAACTATACGGATTGATGGGGTGGGAGTTAAAAAAATTTTTTAAAATTGATTCTTTTGTTAAAAATTGAAATTAAAAAAAATCAATTTCTTCCAAAATCTCACAAATTAGATTTTTACAAAAATATAAAAATTCAATTTTTTTATAAAAAATAAGTTTTTCAATTTTTGCCAAAATTCGTCATCCAAATGAGGCATTTTGGTCACCCTGAGGTCCTCGACCCATCCCGAAAAAAGGTAGTCAAATAATTTATACAATACCTTCAAAGAATTTATTCTCATCTGCAGATAAAATATTTGCTGGGACAGACTGGATTGGCAAATAATCACAAATTTCAACTGTACTAACTGGTGGATTTTGATCAACGGTTCGAGGTCCCACCCATAAGCACTCTCTATACCTTGAATATCTATTAGTAGTGCTATCAAATTGAACTTTAACTGATGTAAATAAATTATTAGCTTGTTCACAATAGCAATTAGCTAAAATAATGTTGAGTCAGATTTCGCTTCAGAGGGGATCAAAATGGGTTAGAAAGACATATGATCAAAGCAGCTTTCTTGAAGTCTGCTCACAAACGACGCTAACCTACCCCCCCCCCCCCCCCCCACTGCGCTGAGAAAGGAGCCAGTGTCCGTTTCAGGAGGGTAAAGTTCGACCCTCGGAGATAATGATTTAACGGATAGGGGGGGGGATCGTCACCCTTACATCGAAAAAAATAAGGTCATCCACTTAAATTTTTGAAAAAATGAGACTTTTTTGACCGATCCCCCTTGCCTATCCTTCCAGCTACGCCAGTGCTTCGAGTCCAGTTTTTAACCCAGTGGCGTAGGCAAGGGGTGCACGGGGCACGTGACCCCCTCCCCCTACCGCGCGAAGCGCGGAAAAATGGTAAGGTAGCTGTTGTTTTGAAAAATTTTTTGACGTAAAAATGACCTTTTTTGACACGGTGCCCCCCCCCCCTGTCGCAAATATTTTTTTTAAGCACAAAATAATTTTTTTGCGCATAAAGTATTTTTTTGCGTACAAGTATTCTTTTTTGAGCACAAAGTTATATTTATACATGTGTATTACAAATGTGTTAAAAATTTTTAGGTCTTAGGCTGGGCTTAGGCCTAAATTTAGGTCTTAGTCTTATGCCTTAGGCTAGGTTTAGGCCTAGCCTTAGGCTTTAGGTCTTAGGCGTAGTCTAGGCTAAGACTTCTCTCTGTGCAACATTAAATTATGCCCATGGCATAATTTAATGTTGCACAGAGATTTAGTGCTCAAAAAAGAATACTTTGTGCGCAAAAAAATATTGTGAAAAAAATATTTTGTGCTCAAAAAAAATTATCATGGCCCCCGTGTGGCGTAGCCAGAGGGGTAGGTAAGGGGGGCCATCGGGTCAAAAAAAGGTCATTTTTTTGAAAATTTTTCAAAATAACAGGTAGTTTACCATTTTTCCGCGCTTCGCGCGATAAGGAAGGTCACGTGCCCCCCTTACCGACCCCTCTGGCTACGCCACTATTTTGACCCCTTATGCATTTACCCTCCCCCTCAATAACATTTACCTTGAAGTATAGCCCATTCAAAATCCTTCGTCAAGCTGCTGCGTGTACTCACGAAATTATACATAGATACACCGGCAAATTTATTATAAGTAATAATATCCAGAACACCGGTAAGAATTGGATCCGCATTGTTAAAGTTAACAGTAATCAGAGTCGCATCGTTGTTAGCTAAGAATACAAGCGTATCTTGAATTCCTCCAAGATTATCACCTAGATCATCAACCCTAAAAATTGTTTAAAGGAGAGGGGGTCTCATTTACCTCGGGGACTCCACTTAAGGCCCATTTCTCAAATCTTAAGTTTTTCTGGTCATTTTCTACGAGCGACAACAGTTTCTGGTGCCATTTTTTGTGGTGAATCCGAATTTCGCAAAAACAATATAAGTTTGTCCTCAAGAAACCATAGAAAAATCGAAAAAACAACATTTTGTTCTTAAACAACAAAATGACCGGTTTTTGCTTATATTTTAATACTGTTTTTTCAATTTTTCTATGGTTTCTTGAGGACAAACTTATATTGTTTTTGCGAAATTCGGACTCAACACAAAAAATGGCACCAGAAACTGTGGTTGCTCGTAGAAAATGACCAGAAAAAACTTGAGATTTGAGAAGTGGCCCTTAAATGGAGTCCCCGAGGTAAATGAGACCCCATCCTCCCCCCCCCTTTAAGCTAAAATGACCAAATCTTACGCTGCTTTAGCAGCAAACAAAATAATCGCTGTTGGTCTTGAATAAGGAAGCTGAATACAATTAGGATCATCAGTTTCAGAACATGGATTGACTATACCCAAGGCAGTAAACAATGCACTAAAAAAGAAAAATTTGTAAAACTACGGTATGCTTTACCCTCCGATGTTGGTAGCATGGTCGTTAGAAGCTGTTAATCCATTCAAAATTTTTGATACGTCTAGGACGCTATTGATATCAGTATAATTGGCAATAATCTTCACATTTGAATCGTAGGTAATTACACCAACTCGAGTGTTCCTATAACCTTGGGTAATATCAGATTGTTGGCCGATGGTGAATTTTGGCAAGATCAAGGAAAGTGTGGTGCCAATCTAAAATTGATTTTTATTGCTACCTGTTGTTTATTCTGCCTTATTTCAGGTTTTCGAAAGGAGGATGAGTCCCCGGTGTCCCCCTCACCTACGACCCCATCAATTTTGGGAGATGGAGGATGTACATAATCTCGAACAAGGTCATAGCCAAAAAAATTTTTGGAGCAAGGGTCAATTGCAGGCCCGTACGTGCATTGAGGCCCCTGAGGCCCGGGGCCCCCCCCCAAACTCGAATGAAGGCTGAAAAAAACATAAGGGTCCCCCCTTATGTTTTTCCGGAAATTTTTCCTCAAAAATTAGGAAAATTTTCGGAAAAAAACACAAGGGGGGGGACCAAGGCAAATTTTTGAAAATTTCCGGGTGGGGCCCCCCCCAAAACTTCGGAGCTCGTACGGCCCTGGTCAATTGTGTCCAACAAAATCATTTTTAGGGGTAATTTTATCGAGGAATCGATTGCATGCATTGAAAAATTTGGAAAAAATTTTCCGGGGTGTTGGGGTTAAAACTTATAACCCCTAATTTTGACACAATTTTTTCCATTTTTGACCCCCAGAAAAAATATTCAGAATTTTTCGATGCGCGCAATCGATTTCTCGCATAAAATTACCCCTAAAGGGTCACTTGTTAAAAAAATTTTCTACCCGGCCGTAAGTTGGACCCCCCCCCCCTTTAAGGGGGTCACTGACCATTCGTTGACCCCTCTTCTTGGCTATGTCTTTGTTCCCTGATTCATTTTTTGCACACTACTCTAAAGGCATACTTTTCGAAGATTTGCATTTCCCATGTTACTACTCGTATCAATCACTAATAGGATGTCAACATAAGCACTTGTTGCATTATTCGAGCATGGCTTTGGTGCTGTAGGATCATAAATGATCGAATCTATAAAATTTATAGATAAAGTGGACTTACAGACAGTACAAAAATTTGATCCCGTCCCGGGGTCCCGAATACCGACAGTCCCAAAAATTTCCATCCTGACAAATCCCGTCTCGAACAATACGTTCATCCCGGGATCTAACACTAATTATTACCTTCGTTTTCATTTAACCCATTTGAATTAGCTACCAAATATGAAATTGCAACAACCAACAATTTAAACATTCTCTCAAAGCTTGCTTCAAACTATAAAATAACTGATAAAATCTTATTTAAATATTCTTTAGCCTAGATTGCCATTTATGATCTTTTAGCATGATATCATATCAATATAATCCATAAAGGGTAAAATACCAAACATTGATTGGACCTGTACATTGACCTTAATCTTTATAGACGTTTATTCGTGCTTTGTTCAACCACAGCGTTTACAATACTTAGACTGAAGTAATTAAATGATGTGCAAATGTTCAAACGTCTAGGATAGTCCTGATTTGATTGCTGATTAAAGATTTAAAGGTTGCCACACCTCAATTTTGAATCGGATTGGACTTTTGGACAACATTTAAGCACGTATTTTTTAAGCGCAGTTATAAATTTTAATGATATCATGATAAGAAGATTTATGCTTGGCATTTTATTAAATGTCATCATCTTTTGGGCGTACTATAAAAATATTGTTCAGAATTTGTTGTATGTGGAATTCGCTATCCAAAATGGAGTTGAAATATTTCATCTTTTCTATGTTGTTTGTGACATTAACTGCTAAGGCTATTCCATATGAAGGCAAGTAGTCTTTTTTTAGAAATTATTACGAGGTGCAAACAAATCGGCGTTGACAATTGTTTTAAAATTTTTTGATGGTATCCAGAATGAAAATTGACCTCAGTTAGTTTCAGATGGACACCAAAATTCGAAAATCTAAAATTTTTACACATTTTCATGAGTTGTTTATTATAGAAAAGGATAATCAAATTCCTTACACATCCGCATGTTCAACAAACGCATCTAGTGCTTATGTGGATATTATACTGATGATTGATACAAGTACCAATATGGGAGCTGCAAATCTTCGAAAGGTAAAATTAAAATCATATGAAAAAATGAATATTCGGAAAGATCATGAAAAATGGAGCATTTTTTGTTTTTACTGCATGTTCTGAATCGTTGTAGTTTTCGAGATAATTGCGTTTGAATTTGTTACAAGCTCTTCGTTGTAGTACACAAACTTTTTTGAATTTTTTGCGGAAAAATCGATTTTTGCATCGAATTTTTAAACTTTCATAAAATGAACATTGTAGCAATTTTTTATAGCTAAATGAGACGAACAAAATGACACCAAAATTATCCAATTTGAACATTGTTTTGGGTTATTGAAACGAAAACATGAATCAGAATTTTCGTTTCAATAACCCAAAACAATGTTCAAATTGGATAATTTTGGTGTCATTTTGTTCGTCTCATTTAGCTATAAAAATTGCTACAATGTTCATTTTTAAACAATTGATGCAACAATCGATTTTTCCGCAAAAAATTCATAAAAGTTTGTGTATTACAACGAAGAGCTTGTACACAAACTCAAAATTTCAAACGCAATTATCTCGAAAACTACAACGATTCAGAACATACCGTAAAAACAAAAAATGCTCCATTTTTCATGATCTTTCCGAATATTTCTTTTTTTTCATATGATTGTAACTTACTGGACTGGTCCTTTAAGTTATGTGCAACACAATTTTTAGATCAGTGCAACCATGTCTTTGATTTTACCAAAATTTACTATAGGCCAGCAATATGACATATCCCAAGGCTATAAGAATACACGCGTTGCCGTAATTTCCTACAACACACATGCTACTATTGTTGCCAATTTTACCTCTATCAATTCGGTGTCAGATGTATCAACAGTTTTGAATAGCCTATCCGTGTCTAATAGCGGCGTAACAAATATTGCTGAGTAAGTTAAAAAAAAAAGAATGTAAAAATTTTTGATTTAGAGCGATGGCATTGGGCATTTTTATACAAACCAATTGCACAGATTGGGAGAGTTGTCCACAAATATACGAGCGGATTTACATGCGACCTGCTGCTATGATTCTGTTTGCTGCTGGAGCAGAGTAAGAAAATAGAGGCACCCCTTCCTGCCCGAAAAAATATGTAGCCAGGGTCAAGCATCCCAAAAAAACACGAATAAAATATTTTTTGTTCTTAGGTAGATCTATACTTCCGTTGCGTCGCAACGCGTCTCAGAGCATTACGTTTATAGTGCGAACAATTTTTCCAATGTCGTTTATAGTTACGTCGCACGACAGCCTGCGACGTTGCAAGTGCTGACAACGCGACGCCGCACGACGCGACACAAGGCCTAGTGGCAAAAAGAGAACCAAGCGAGATTAGAACCCGCAACCTTGTGACCAAAAACACGCTGCATTGTCACTGCACCACCGAGGCTTGTTAATGGACAGACGTCTTTTCAAACCAAGTAATAGTGCTTTTTAAAATTAAAAATCTACGCGTCGCGCGACACAGAATGACTGTCGCGCGACAGACTATAAACGCCAACTCGCGACGTGTCGCGCGACACAAAAATGCACTATCGCGTCGCGACGAAAGTATAAATGGTGCCATAATCTTGAACCTTTTTTGGGTTATTGTCTTCGAATTTTTTTTATACTTCGCTACCACTCCATATTGCACGGTGAACCAAAATGCGAAAAAAATTCCACGGAGTCGATTTTCGGGGAAATTTTCGTGGTCAAGTAGTGAATCTTTCGTTTTGCATGCCATAGGTCGAGGGTTCGATCCCCCTACCTCCAAAAATCACAAGTCATGAAAAGTTGGCATATTCGCATTTTTGTGCCAGGAACACGATGGTGATATTATTTTTTGATAAAAAAAATTTGCATATAATTCGAATGAATATTCATGTTTTTGCAAATTTTTGATTTTATGCAAATTTCACAAATTTTTATGAAAAAATAATATCACCATCGTGTTCCTGGCTTAAAATACCCATATGCAAAAATTTTCATGACTTGTGATTTTAGGAGGTAGGGTAGGGGGATCGAACCCTCGGGCATGCAAAACGAGCGATTTACCACTTAACTACGAAAATTTCCCAAAAATTGACTTCGTGGAATTTTTTGCGCTTTTGTTTCACCGTGATTGATGTTTATAATCATATGTTTAGTATGAGTCAATATAAAGTGGTTCAAGGCTTGTCAGGAGATATTTCTGACTGGTACGGAACGTTAATTGCAGTGAATTTTAACAGTGCGAATCAAAATTTGACTAATATATTGAATATGGCCACAAATAACAATCTTGTCAACGCTTCGATGTACAATTATTTAAGCACGAGAAACACTTTAACAAAAGACCTGGAATGGGCTATACTTCAAGGTAAACTGTCGGTGCTTATATAGTCTGAGTCAGGGTTGTCGCAAACTCGAACTTGATAAACTCGAAAACTCGATTATTTTGAGACTCGATAAACTCGAACTCGAATTTGAAAAAATAATCGAGTTTTGAAAAAGTCATTCACATATCACGTGATTAAATATTTAACATTTTTAGACCCCCCCTACCCCCTCCGTGATTAAACATGATCACGGGCTTACCCCCTCCCGTGATCATGATCAACTTTTTTTCTTTAAAAAATAGGCATTTTTATGTAAAAATGGAATGTTCGATTTTGACCAATTTTTTCGATTTTGATCAATTTTTTCCAATTTTGGCAGTTTTTTCGCTTTTGGTCAAATTTTTCAACTTTGGTGAATTTTTCGATTTTGGCAATTTTTTCGATTCTGATCAATTTTTTCGATTTTGAAAATTCTTATTATAAATTATTCACAAATTTTGGCCAAAAACGTAAGGGGGACCATTAGGAAATCACATTATAAATCATTAATTTTTAATGTAAAAAATAAACATACTAAACTCGAAAACTCGAACTCGATAAAACTCGATATTTTTGAAACTCGAGCTCGATAAACATTAAACTCGAACTCGAAAAGATGATTTTTATGAGCCCTGGTCTGAGCCCTCCTCCAAAAGAGCACAAAAATGTGGATGGGTACAGAGCCGTAGCCAGACCCAAAAGCTAGGGGGGGGGTCACCCTCTATAGGCCCACGTACATAGGTCGGGGAGGGAACCCCTGATGCGGTGGTCCCCCACCACCTCCACCAAAAAAGGGCGTTTTTTTTTAGCTTGAGGTAGTCTTCTGACACCCAATTTTTATGGACCACTTCATATGTTCGGCGGGGTCAATGCGTGGTCTCACCTCAATTTTGGGTCCGTGCGTGCGTGGGTCAGGGGGNCTGTGCCAACTTTTGTTTTTCGATCATTTTTGATACTCGGGGGGTTTTCGGCTATGGGGAACTCGAATCCGATGGAATTATCAAGTTTTAACTTCAGGGGTACCTCCACGGGGGGAGGGAGATGGGTAAAAATGTCAAAAATTCATGTCTGTTCTTTATAAGCAAAAAAAGGTTAAGCCTAAGGCTAAACCTCAGGCTAAAATTCAGGCTAAGCCTCCATTAAAAAATCGCGCTTTTTCTAAATTTCGGGATTCTAAATTTTGGGCCAAAGCCAAGAGGCCATGGTCCCCTGGCCCCCATTGGCTACGCCACTGGATGGGTATCAAATGAAATTTATGGCAGAGGTATACTGTATTTTCGATGGAGAGGGATGGAGGGTCAAACTGATTCCATGTAAATTTTATTTTGTAGCCAATTGCTATTGCTCTACTGCTTTTGGGGTGTCAACAGTTTATTTTGATAGTGCAAACAATCGATATGCTAAGTATGCGGAATGCATGTATCTAGTAATAATGGATCTAGAATATCCGGTTAATACAATAGAAAGTTGTGCTGACCTTCCTTTACAAATCATACCAGGATTCGTTTTATCACAACTAGAACAAAATTTTGTTCAAAGTAATTTTTTAGACTCTACTATGACCCGGGCCTGTTGTTTTGGAAAATTTTCAATTTTAATCAAAAATGAACTTTTGAACGCGGTGCCCTTCATACCCAAGTGCCCCTCCCCCTTTATCGATCCCTCTGACTACGCCAGTGACCTGGACTTAGATCTGAACCTGGATCTGAACGCAGACTTGGCTTAGACCTAGATTTATTTACACAAGTTTAGATCTCATACTATCAGCCGTCGGTGCCTATCCAGTCTACTTCGGCTTGCATAAAGATAAACAATCCAATTGGGCATATTACAATTACGACCTAACCGAAATTCTAGTAATTTTAAAATGCTTATAAACCGTTTTAATAACTCAGGTATCCAACTATTCAAATTGGGGTTCCGGATATCCAAATGGTACGGATCGCTGCGGCGCACTCAATTATGACACCAGTTGGCAATCAATTCCATGCGATCCGACACAAACACAATATGACCTTACACTTGGTCAACATAAGGCTTGTGATGCCGAGAGTCTTGCTTGTTGTAAAGCTTGCATGTATGGTGGTGATGTCAAAGAGAAGACAAGGAAACAGAAAAAATATGTTAAAATTCGTAAATGAATTTGAAAAATTTTTTCTAAAAACTTTTTTTATTATTAAAGGGACGGTGCACGCTCTAACAATTTTGAAGAACAGATTTTCGTGCCAATAATTAGATCGAATTGCAATTTTGTTGAATTTGTGATTGTTTTTCAAAAGTTTTTTGTTCCAAATTTTTTGAAACGCTTGAAAGGAAAACAACCAAAATGTTTTTGATTTTTTCAACAAAGCTTTCAAGCGTTTAAAAAAGTTTGAAACAAAAAATTTTTTTGAAAAACATTTACAAAGCCAACAAAATTGCCTGAATTGCAATTAGATCTAATTATTAGCACGAAAATCTGTTCTTCAAAATTGTTAGAGCGTGCGCCGTCCCTTTAAAATTATATAAAATGTGCACCTAAATAAAAGATTAGCGTATACAAACAAATGAGACTCAAACTTGAAGATGCTTTTGTAGGTGGCACAGTTGGAAGCTTGATTTCTAAACCAGTATAGTATCCTAAAATGGATACTGCTCTTCCGAGCCTGTTGTGGGAGGAGAGCCTGCGATAAATCACTCGAATCGGATTGCGCGCCAGTCGCTCGGGATGTAAGAGAACCGAACGGTTGTCAGCCGTCAAGGATGTCAAAAGACGACTCGTGTACACAGTTGCACAGACCCCGTTCCAAAATTTTTGTTTTTATGACCCCCCCCCCCCCCCTCTGCAGTTTGGTGATCTTTTTNCATTTGAGGACCCGACATTTGAGGACCGACATTTGAGGATTATTCTTTAAAAATCCTATTTATTTTAAAATTTATTAATTTTCATCATCATCGTCTTGGTTAAATAATTCCCAATCATCAAACTTATTGTTTGCTAGTTATATTGTATGGAATACAATGTCGGTCCTCGAATGTTGGATCCTCAAATCTCGGGTCCTCAAATGTCGGTCCTCGAATGTCGGATCCATAAATTTTTACCGGGGTTGTGCAACTGTGCTCGTGTATATTATGTATTTCCAATAAAGTTTATTATTTCTTTTACTTGCACAATCCATTCTAACGCAATCTACATATACTATAAATGGTGACCCCGACGTGACTACAGGGAGTTACCTGGATCCCTTTTTAAAAAGTAATAAGGATAACTTCCGCACGTATTTGATTATTTTTTAGTCGTTCTGAAGTCGTTAGTAAGTTTGGATTTTAACATAATCTAGCGTGGATTCTACAAAAGTGTAGAATTTATCTACTAGGAATGGCCGCTAACTTTATGGTAGGAAGCCGACCCATTGGTAGTCTATCCTTCTTCGAAGTTTAGCTAATCATTTGTGTAGATTTATAGGAAGTTCACCCTGGATTACCCTATGGATCCTATTCGGCCCGAGGGAACCTGTATTTTACATACGCCTCTTAGGCGTCACCTGAGTATCTGGTGACGCACACCAGGTCCAGTACAAAGAAAAAATTTTTCGCGGAGCAATACAAAAAAGCAAATTGTAGAATTGTAGGATACACTTCCCTGAATAACTTTTGTTAAAGCGGTTTAAAAATCTATCGCTTAATCTTGAGTTCTGATCGAAAAAGCCATTTTGGTGTCTAAAATAGCCCGATTTTATTTAAAGGTGAGTGGTCCAACTTAGGGCCGGGTAGAAAATTTAAAAAAATTTTTTTAACAAGTGACCCTTTAGGAGTAATTTTATGCGAGGAATCGATTGCGCGCATTCCCGAACCTTGAAAACGCTTCCTTGACCCTGATTCTGTTTCGAAAAAATTTCGATGGACATGTACTGACATTTTCCTTGTAAGAATCGACGATTTTGCTCATAAAAGTCCGAAAATGTTTGATTTTCGCTTCAAAACACCGATTCCTTCCCTGAATCAGGGTCAAGGAAACGTTTTCAAGGTTCGGAAGTGCGCGCAATCGATTCCTCGCCTAGATAAACCTAAGAATCGATGGTTTTTTCATAAAAATCTGAGAATGTTTGGTTTTCGCTTCAATACACCGATTCCTTCCCTGAATCAGGGTCAAGGAAGCGTTTTCAAGGTTCGGGAATGCGCGCAATCGATTCCTCGCATAAAATTACTCCTAAAGGGTCACTTGTTAAAAAAATTTTTTTTAATTTTCTACCCGGCCCTAAGTTGGACCACTCACCTTTAAATAAAATCGGGCTATTTTAGACACCAAAATGGCTTTTTCGATCAGAACTCAAGATTAAGCGATAGATTTTTAAACCGCTTTAACAAAAGTTATTCAGGGAAGTGTATCCTACAATTCTACAATTTGCTTTTTTGTATTGCTCCGCGAAAAATTTTGGACCTGGTGTGTGACGCCTAACAATGCACCCTTGCAAAGTGATGATTTTTATTTACACTAGCGAAAAAAAATTTTATGCTATTTTTACTAGCCATATGACCACTAAAAATTCCATACACTCGAAAAAAATTGAATCGTGCGATTTTTTGGGCATTTAAATTAGCGCTAGTTCATATAAATTTAAAACCCTACATAAATAACAAGCTAAATATAGTCTGTTTCCACCAACCCTTTAATCACAAATTCCCCGACCCCCGTTAGGAGCGATCCGTCCGATCTGGCAAGTTTGGCAACGTTGGGAGGATTGCCGTTGATTATTGACGTTGGTTCAAACCCCGCACGGAGCGGAAAGTTTTTGCACGTCTTTATGCAAAAACTTTTCACTCCATGAACCGACTTCAACAGTCAACAGCGATTCACCCAACGTTGCTAAACTTGCCAAATCGGACGGATCGCTCCTTACGAGGGTCAGGGAATTTGTATTAAAGGGGTGCAAATTAGGGCCCTTTCTCCAAAAAAAATTTTTTTTGAAAAATGACCTTCTAGGGGTAAAAATAGGGTGAAAAATCGATTGCGCACATCCCCGTCGCGTGAAAATGCTTCCTTGTTTTCGCGAAAATAGCACTATTACACGTTAAAAATAGTACTATTTTCGCGAAAACAAGAAAGAATTTTCACGCGACGGGGATGTGCGCAATCGATTGTTCACCCTATTTTTACCCCTAGAAGGTCATTTTTCAAAAACAATTTTTTTTGGAGAAAGGGCCCTAATTTGCACCCCTTTAATACAAATTCCCCGACCCCCATAAGGAGTGATCCGTCACATACAACAAATTCTGAAAAATATTTTTATAGTACGCTCAAAAGTTGATGATATTTAATCATATACCATCTTTTTATCGTGATATCATTATAACTGTGCTTAAAAAATACGTGCTTAAAGGTTGTCCAACAGATCAATCTGATTCAAAGTTGAGGTGTGGCAACCTTTAAATCTTTAATTAGCAATCAAATCAGGACTATCCTAGACGTTTGGCCTTTGCACATCATTTAATTACTTCAGTCTGATAAATATTGTAAACGCTCTGGTTGGAAAAAGCACGAATAAACGGCTATAAAGTTTAAAGGACCAGTCCAGTCAGTTACAACCATATGAAAAAATGATATATTCGGAAAGATCATGAAAAATGGAGCATTTTTTGTTTTTACCACATGTTCTGAATCGTTGTAGTTTTCGAGATAATTGCGTAACTTAAACACGTGTTCGAGAAGCAACATTATGTGTTTGAAAAATGAATTTTTTGCGGAAAAATCGATTTTTGCATCGATTTTTTCAATTTTCATAAAATGAACATTAGCAATTTTTTATAGCTAAATGAGACGAACAAAATGACACCAAAATTATCCAATTTAAACATTGTTTTGGGCTATTGAAATGAAAACCCTGATTTCATGTTTTCGTTTCAATAACCCAAAACAATGTTCAAATTGGATCATTTTGGTGTCATTTCAAGATTTTGTCAAAATTACCTTGATCCCCCTTATGATTTGTTCTCAAAATTTAAAAAAATTTTCCGTTGGTGGGTGATGGGGAGACCGTCCCACATCAAGCTGAACATCACGTAATTTCGAAAGGATTGGAGCTCAAAAATCCGAGTGCTACAAGTTGTTATTTATGATGAGTACATCAACTTTTATTTGTCCTCAAAAAATTTTGTCTACTAGAAAAAAAGTTATTTCAAAAAATAGATTTCCAGGCATTTTGCTTTTGAAAGCCCTTGAAAACTCGATTTTATTATTACTTTTTTAAAATCTTTAAGCCTATCATGTAGAACTGCGTTCACTGATCATTTTTTATTTTTACACCATAGGACGTAGACCTCATTTTCATGGAGAAAAATTGCAGTTTTTAGTTATGGTGAGTACGTAAAAAAATTCTACTACGACATATCGCGAACTTAGTATTGATACGTGGCTTCAAAGTCTCCGAAAGGTCAACCCAAAAGCTGAGATCGCCGGTGTTGCGGGCTCGACCACTTTCACCACTGATTGCTGATTCCGAGTCCCCTACAAACCTAAAAGTATATTTTTTTAGTGATGCTGAAAGGTACAATAAGTGACAATTTTGTCACCGACTATAAATATGCGATTTTTGGACGCGATACAATTTGTGGCACTATAACCTTCGCCACGTTCGTGTCAGTATACATATTTATTGCAACTCATAACCCATTTCCTATAATCAAGAGACCAAGGAAACCGACTACAGAATTTCAAGCGACTCCACTAACTGAAACTTATGCTAGGCTACAACGGAGGTTGCATCAGTCGACCCCAGAAAATTTGCAAACTGTCGGAATCCCTTCAAAAATCCGAGACTCTGATGCGAATAGCATACTCGAATTTATGATAAATCATGGTCATATCCAATCCGCTCTAAATTTACATAATAGATTTGCTTCAACAGCTTTGAATTGAGTTAGATTTATAAAGGATGAATAAAATTGAAAAACAATTGAAACTTTAATGTTTATTTATCAGTCTATTGAATCTTCCGTTGCTATTCTTAATTTTCCGTTCAGAACGCCGTTTCATTTTCTTTACCTTCCCTTCAAATCCACCTTGATTTTCAACCGCACATGCATAGCAGCAGTCTAGAGTTGTTGAATCACAACCTTCATACTGACATATGGACCATATAAAGTTGAAATTCTGTGCAGATGGGTCACATCCAATTGATTTCCAAACTAAATTCTCGTGTTTTGAATCAATAGAATCCAATATAGCACATTTATCATTTGGTTTGGGGTAGCCAGGTGCCCAATTCGTGTAGCTAGACATCTACAATAGATTAATAGTTAAGGATATAAAAATATATTTAGAATGACCTTTGAGTCAATTTAACATCAGCATCATTTGGGTAACACTAACAAATAAAAAATGTAGGCCAAAGTAACTAGGGATATAGCCTCCACCATCAATAGTAGAATCGAGTAACATAGCTAAAATTAATTCGAAAACTATACGGATTGATGGGGTGGGAGTTAAAAAATTTTAAAAAATCAATTTCTTCCAAAATCTCAAAAATTAGATTTTTTCAAAAATATAAAAATTCAATTTTTTATAAACAATAAATTTTTCAATTTTTGCCAAAATTTGTCACCCAAATGAGACATTTTGATCACCCTGAGGTCCTCGACCCATCCCGAAAAAAGGTAGTCAAATAATTTATACAATACCTTCAAAGAATTTATTCTCATCTGCAGATAAAATATTTGCTGGGACAGACTGGATTGGCAAATAATCACAAATTTCAACTGTACTAACTGGTGGATTTTGATCAACGGTGGTTCGAGGTCCCCGCCATAAGCACTCTCTATACCTTGAATACCTATTATTAGTGCTATCAAATTGAACTTTAACTGTTGAAGATAACTTATTAGCTTGTTCACAATAGCAATTAGCTAAAATAATTTTGAATCGGATTTCGCTTCAGAGGGGGTCAAAATGGATTGGAAAGACATATGATCGAGGCAGCTTTCTTGAAGTCTGCTCATAAACGACGCTAACCTACCCCCCCCCCCCCACTGCGCTGAGAAAGGAGCCAGTATCCGTTTCAGGAGGGCAAATTTCGACCCTCCGAGATAGTGATTTAGCGGATGGGGGGGGGGATCGTCCCCCTTACATCGGAAAAAAATAAGGTCATCCACTTCAATTTTGGAAAATTTTTTGAAAAAATGGGACTTTTTTGGCCGATCCCCCTTGCCTATCCTTCCAGCTACGCCAGTACTTCGAGTCCAGTTTTTGACCCAGTGGCGTAGGCAAGGGGGTGCACGGGGGCGCGTGACCCCCCCCCCTACCGCGTGAAGCGCGGAAAAAATGGTAAGGTAGCTGTTGTTTTGAAAATTTTTCAATTTTTTGACGTAAAAATGATCTTTTTTTGACACGGTGCCCCCCCCCCTGTGGCGTAGCCAGAGGGGTAGGTAAGGGGGGCCACCGGGTCAAAAAAAAGGTCATCTTTTTAAAAAATTTTCAAAATAACAGGTAGTTTACCATTTTTTCCGCGCCTCGCGCGGTAAGGGAGGTCACGTGCCCACCCCTTGTCTACGCCATTGCCCCCTCCCCTTACCCCCGGTGACCCTCCTCCTTACCGACCCCTCTGGCTACACCACGGTTTTGACCCCTTATGCATTTACCCTCCCCCCTCAAT
>OZJO01024712.1:0-20748 GCA_900406225.1 Acrobeloides nanus | reverse complement strand
AAGTCGATTTTGAGCTCAAAATAGGGTAAAAACTGATTTTTTAAAGTAAAAAATTGGCTCAAAAATTATATAATTTTGACAAATTTTAGCCTAAAATTGGGGGGGGGACACTTCAAAAAATGTCTGGTGGGTGGGTGCCAAATTTCTCTTGGTGGGTGGGTGATGGGGTGGACCGCCCCCCCCCCCATTGGATATGTATGAAGTCAACGCTTGTAGGAAGAAATCAGTGCGACGCGAATGTCGAACCGATCGCGAAAAAAAGTTCTGCGTTGGTGTCGAACTGATTGTTCCAGTGAAAATTACAGGGTGTTCCTCAAAATGCCATTTGTTTATTGTATTAAAATTTAAAAAATCGATTTAAAAATTCAAAAGGTTTGTGTATTACAACGAAAACATGTACACAAATTCAAAATTTCAAACGCAATTTTCTCGAAAACTACAACGATTCAGAACATGTTGTAAAACAAAAAATGCTCCATTTTTTATCAACTTTCTGAATAACAACAACAAATGGCAACTTTTTCCCCACTGGATTAGGGAGTAAAATCAATGTTTATGCCCATTTGGATCCCAACTCTAGTTTCTTGCTATTTCCAAGTTTCGAAATTCGATGTTTAGGTACCCTCCACGAACTCCGGTACCTCCAGCTGGTGGCGGATATAGTCAACAACCACTTGTCCAACCATATAATTCTGAACTTGTTCAAGGCACTCGAATACGTGAACTCCAGCCAGAATTTAGCTATCAACAGGTTAATTGTGTTAACATGTTTTAAAGGAAAATGTTCAGGGACCAACTCAATGGACAACAGTGTCACCAATACGTGAAGGACCTTACCCAATCAGCCCCGGACCGGGTATTGCTAGTGGATATCACATGTCTTCTGTATAAGCTCTGATAACGTAATGATGATTCTATTCTAAATTATTATTTTCCCTCCTAGATTCACCACTCATTATGCCTAAATTTAATCAGCTAGTCCATTTTGTGTTTCACTTAATTGTAATTTTCGAACAAATTTTGGAGCTACTACTCAATAAGGCTGCCCACGTGAAAAAGGGAAGGCTACTCACGTGAAAAAATGTTCGAAAAATTTTTTCTGAAAACGACACCTCTAGGGGTAAAAACATGCGGGAAATCAGAATTTGATATTTATGAAGCGAAAAAAATGCTTCCCTGATTCAGGGAAGGCCTGTATATTGAAACGAAAAGTCGCAAAAATGCGATTTTTCTACTTTTCGTTTCAATTCACAGGCCTTCTCTGAATCAGGGAAACGTTTTTTTGCTTCAAAAATGTCAAATTCGGATTCCCCACATGTTTTTACTCCCTAGAGGGGTCATTTCCAGAAAAAATTTCCGAAAAATTTTTCGCTTTCCTGAAAACACTACCCTGACTCTGATTCAAGAAAGGGCTGGGTGTAAGGCTTACCAGTTGGGTAACGTTCCTTGTTAGATTAGAACTTTTACCTCCCCCTGTATATCAAATTCTACTTATTTCCCCATAGCCATTTTAAAGTGATTAATCTACTTTTTTTATTTATCCTCTTGTTTGTGACATGTCATTCTTGTTTTTTTCTTCGATTATTTTGTATGATTCTCCAAAGATTTAGCTGATTTTGGTGGAAATGGCCTTGAGATTATTCATATATTGATTTGTATTTATCTTATCTAGTCCTCCACAATCCTAAATCTGAATCTTCACTGCCATTTTCGAATGGACAAAAGAAAAACTGAACAACATATCCAAGTTGCAAAAAATCTTTGTCCTTATCTGTGATTGTTTTTTTGTATACCTCTTATGTATTGAACATTAGGTAATGGCGTAGCAGACTAATCGAAAAGGTGATTTTCCATCTTTGGTCTTGAAGCCAGATTGGAAGGCTACTCTCTACAGCGGCTCTAGGACGACAAAAATTTTATGCTTCACGACCAAATTTTTTTTCTAATATCCTACCAATCGTGTCAATACAACGTCCTAGAGCCTCGATGGCTATGCCAGTGAATTGGGTAGTCAATTTACTCTCAAAATTATATATAATAGCGAATTTGTCGAGAGGAGGATGACCTCTGACGATATTTGACTATACCACTTATAAGTTTTTTTTATTTGGCTCTTTAAACTCTGTTTCCTGAACTTTGTCGAATTCAGGATTTGCGATTAGTTAAGGCAATCGTGTCAGTGAAAAAGATTTTATTGAAGTATATTGAAGTTCAGACAACTTTTTATTGCAACTGCAATAAAAGTTGCCTGAATTTTCCATAAACTTCATTAAAATCGTGTTTATTGACACGATTGGCAACTAATCACAAATTCTGGATTCGATAAAGTTCAGGAAATGCATTTTTCCTTTTCCATTAATTTGTTAAATTTTGAAAGTCTAAAAATGTATGTATATTTGCATAATTTAATAAATACAATCACCATGTTATGATTAATTTGCATTCGACTTTGCTATATTAGAATGATGAAATCAATCTCTTTCTTGCTATACACAAAAATGTAAAAGAGGAGTTCTTTAGCCATTTCCGTTTTAACGGATTTCCTCCAAGACTCATATGGATCGCCCTGTAGGTAGGGGTGTCATTTTCCCTTAAATTTAAGGAATTTCCTTAAAGGGGGTCCAGATAATAGGTCAATATCCAACAAAAAATTTTTCTCAATATGACCTATAATTTGATGCGAGGAATCAATTGCACGCATTCCCGAGGCGCGAAAACACCTTTCATCTTGTTTTCGTGAAAATGTCGATTTTTCAACAATTTTTGTTCGCTAGATTTTTACGAGATTGTCAGAAATTTGGAANAATTGATTGCGCGCACTCCTGAAGCGCGAAAACGCCTCTTTCATCTTGTTTTCGTGAAAATGTCGATTTTTCAACAATTTTTGTTCGCTAGATTTTTACGAGATTGTCAGAAATTTGGAACCCACCCCCCCCCAAATTAACCCCCTATTTTTTTAGGTGGTACTCCAACTTTTTTGTTTCCTGCACACCTACCTCCTAGCTAACTTTTAAAAGACCTCAAGAATGGTAAATCGGATTGACGTGCGATCTCGTGGTTCTGTACGGACGGACATAGAAACAGATTTTTTTATATTTATGATTAAAAACTATAAGATTTATTTACTATATAATATATAATAATATACACAGTGGCGTAACCAGACTTGTCTGAACTGCGGTAGGATGTTTCGACACAAAATTTCGAAAAGTTATTTTCAACGGAAAGTTTCAAAAGATATGCTTTGAAAGGTTATTTTTGAAACGGACAGAAATGTCCGTTTCGAACAAATCTTTCGAAATGTCCGTGTCGAAATTAGCCATTTTTGTCGAAACATCCTACAGTCGTCTGAACGGTGGGAGAGCGATGTCGAAATTTAGTCAAAAATAAGGGGTCAATTTTTGATCATTTTTCAATTTTATCATAATTATAAGGGTTTTTTCCCTTGTGATTTTTTCGTGGTTTTGGTCGAATCGAGAGGGGGCGATCACGCCCCCACCCCTCCCTTGGCTACGCCACTGACTATACATAATCCCGTTTGACACCATCTATAGTTATAATTTTCAGTACTATAAGTCTGAGAAAAAAAAGTATAGTGGAGACGGAAGAAAAATGAGAGGAAAATTGTTTACAATAAATCCAATGATAGAAGTAAATTAAAACATTTACATACTTTTGCTTTGTTTTATCACAGTTTACATAACGATATACTTTAAATAATAAAGCGATATATGAAAAAGGCACATAACTAATAAAGTATCAACAAAAAACTTCGGTCTCTAAGATAAATATTTTTGTACTTGCTTTTGAAATAATTCGATTTTTCTAAAACCATAACGATAAAAGTTTTAGACATGAAATATTTTGTATGAAGAAGTACAAATTGCCATCTAAATTATGATGCAAAGATCATGAAAATTGCTTTTATGGTTTTGGAAAAATCGAATTATTTCAAAAATACAAAAAATCTTCTAATATATACTATCATGCATTTTAAAATAAATGTTGACACTTTAAAACATGACTAGTTAAAAAAATTAAAAAGTTATACAAAGGTTTAAACAAAAATTTCAAAGTAACTCTGTTTGNTTTAAAATAAATGTTGACACTTTAAAACATGACTAGTTAAAAAAATTAAAAAGTTATACAAAGGTTTAAACAAAAATTTCAAAGTAACTCTGTTTGTTTTGATGCTAATTTTGCCAATTAGAAGACATCTGGTGGAGGTGGTTCGTTTCCATTCTAAAATTTTTTAGTAAACAAAACAAAAGATAATTATCAGGTAAATTTTCAACCACCCCATAACTACAGGGTAAGCAAAAAAATCGTACTTTCGGAGAAAAATTTTCAAATTTTTTTTCAAAAATCACCTATAAAGGGTATTTTCATATGAGAAATCGATTACGCTCATCGAAAACCCTTGACAACGCATCCCAGACTATGAAATAAACAATTTTCGGAATTAATATCGAATCTTGGGATCTCAGCGATCCAACGAAGCGCATGTTGTCTGATGAAGGCTGAACATATTGAAGCGATTGATCAAACGCGACATGTTTGTACAAGCTTATCGAATACATTTTCTCGCATGAAAATATCCCTTACTACTAAAAATTACTTACATTATTGGTTTCACTAGCTCGAGGTTTTCCTTCTAATGAACGATCATTATTTTGGCGCATTGAATTCGGCCGCATGAAGAACAAAAGCATCGCCAACTATAACGATACAAAATTTAATTTACACATATGGAAAGCTAAATGTACCATTCCCCAAATCATTGCAATCATTAGCATGTTTCCACTTCCACCATCTGGACCAACTGAATCGGGCGAACATTCGGAATCCGTACAATCTTGTTGTGAGTCACGCAACTAAAAATTGTAATGTTTCCAAATATTAATAAGATTTGTCCTTATTTTGAGAAGCCAAATCTTATTTTTTTAAACAAATTTTATTAGAAAATCTTATTTTTTCACTGATTCTATTAGAAAATCTTATTTTTTACTTATTTGTAAAAAAAATAAGTTAATGTCCTTATTTTTATTTTTCCTGACTTGAAACCCCTGCTTTATAGAGCCTTGAACAAGTTTTCCGAAGCTTCGGTATACTTTACCAAAGCTCGGTAAAGTTTACCGAAGTTTCGATAAACTTTAATGAAGTTCGTTAAACTTTACCGTTTTTTAACGTTTGAGCAACACTAGATCCACTCTTGATCAATAAAATGAGTAAAACTTACCAGATTCAAAAGTCGTCTCATCATAGCTTCATGATTAAAAACACATTCACATGGATCATCGGACATTTTTGAAAGCAATCAATTTTAATCAATAACACAATAAATGAGATTTAACAGCAACCAAATTCACAGCGAACACTGAAATGGAAGAATTAAAGGCAGAATTTAAAGAGGCAAATAAAATACAAACAGCTGGCGCGATGGATGAACTGGTGCGATGCATTTTTTAAGCAACGTCACCATAACAGCACATGAGCATTTTCAACGCGAGCGATAAACAGGATCAGAATAAATAATGTACATTTTGATTGAAAACAATTTCTTCATTAAATCAGGCAAACAACTCTAAAAAGATATCCCCTTAAAAATTCATCAATTGATAACTGAGCAATACAATATGAGGTGATATAAACTATTCTCTAATCAAAATTAATAAACTATTCTCTAATCAATGAGCACACGCGAGCTTAAACTTTTGAACGAGGTTATTTATCGAATGGAATCATTTTTTAAGCGGGTCATTCAATAAATTTTCAAAGTTTTTTCGACTTTGTGTGCTGTTACGAAACTCATTTTGTTAAAAATCTTACGCAAGATTGATGTTTTTAGATTTTTTAAATGAAAAATAATTTGAGGCTATTTAAGTCTGAGAGCTTCAATGACGTGAAAGAAAATTTGAAAATTTTTTTTCCAGAAAATGACCCCTTTAGAGTAATTTTTAACGAAGAATCCAAGAAGCGCACTCCCGAAGCGTAAAAAATCTTCCCTGACATTGCAAGATTCATACAAAGGGGCGGACAAAGGATGTACGAAGTCCTGACATGGAATGCAAAAAGTCTTGTCCATGTATGCAAAAAGTTCTGGCATAGAATGCCAATAAGTCCTGACCAGAAGGCGAAGGGGTGGTACCACCCTTTTTTTCGCCCCTTGGTCCCGATATAGGAAAAATTTTAGTTTTAATGGATTTACAACAATATTCATCACTAAGGTGCAGATTTTTTTTATTGGAAACTTGTCAGGACTTATTGGATTCTATCCAGGACTTTTTGCACACATGGACAAGACTTTTTGCACTCCATGTCAGGACTTCATACATCCTTTGCCAGGACTTCTCCGCCCCCTTGTATAACTTGAAAATGATATAACATGCGATTCTTGTTCGTTTTCTGATAGCATAAGAGAAACGATCTGTGTGTTCTACTTGTACAAACATGTACAAAGAAAAGTATAAAAGCCTAAAGGTGCGCATAAACTGTTGGCGCAAAAAACACTGTAAGCAACAAGTAAGCTGTTGGCGAATTTTTCATTTTTGGACAATTTCTGAAGATTTTTGCACAAAATCCGACATTTTTCTGACGCGCCAATGGCATTTTCTCGTGTGCCATCGGCTTTTTCACACGCGCCAACGCCTTTTTCCCGCGTATCAACTAAAATATTTAAAATTTATCTTTTAGATGGCTAAAACTACGGATATTAAAAGGATAGAGTTTGATCCTTACGAAGTTCTGGGTCTCCAACCCCAGTGTGAAGAAAATGAGATCGACAGAGCCTTCAAAAAGTCCGCATTAAAATGGCACCCGGACAAAAATTTGACCAACAAAGATAAGGCCGAAGAAATGTTCATAAAGATCTACCGAGCTTATGAATTTCTCAAAGACAAAGAAGCTCGAGTCCAATACGACCAACAACGTGCTGCTAAATTGAAGCGAGCTCAGTATGAAGAGCAACGTCGAGCCACTGATTCAACGCGGCGAAGAAAACTCATTGAAGATTTGGAAGCTAGAGAAGCAGCTGCAACGGATATTAAGCGATCAAAAATGCCAGAATATCATCAAGCTCCGAGTCGTGCGCCGCGTGACGATAAATTGGAAGAATTGCGCAAACAAGGTATGCTTGTGAACCGGGGTGGGAGGGGATACTTCTTTATCAGTCTGGGAAAATATACGTCTTGAAATTGTTTATGATTCCGAAAATTATTTCCTTATAACTTTGTTAATTTTAGGAGCTGAAATGCTGAGAAAAATGCAAGCTGAATTTGCAGAAAAAGAACGTGAGCAAGCCGAAAGATTGACCAAAGCATCTACTTCGAAATCGAATCTACAATTGCCCACTTTGAAGCTAAGATGGAAAACAACAGAAAAGTCCCAAGAATCTCCTTATGATGAAAACAAATTGCGCCAAATCTTTGGTAAACACGGGAAGATGGAGACCATTATTATCAGCAAAGGTGGTAGCGCTATAATAGAATTTTTGAATGTAAAAGATGTCGATCGATTGGAAAATGAGGCTGGAGATGCAGAATGCCCATTCAAACTCAAATGGCTTTATGATTCAAGGCCAAAAGAAAAAAGTTTTATGGAGCCAGAAAAGCCTTCAGTTGATATTCATGCAAACAAGGCCATTTTTGATATGTCTCATGCGGAAATGGAAGATTTCGAAGCTCAAGTTTTACAATCTATGTTTAAAAATTCATGAAATTTCTTTTTGCAACGAATATAGATCGTAATAAAAGTTCCCTGAATTTCAATCAAATCTAGATATTGAAGCGATTTATTGAACACTACAAAATTAACCTTATAACATTCGTTGTGAAAAATTCCTAGAGTCAGTAACATCTTCAGTCTCTGTTACTTATAGAGATCGGCAAAACTACCCAAACAAGATCTTGGTCAAATATTGATGGACCTCAAAATTTGTCAACCAAGATCTTAGTCAAATCTTAGTTTTGGTCAAATTTTGATTAAGATTTGACCAAAATTTTTTGTCCAAAATTTGAAAAAAATCATACGAGTTTTTAATTTCTTGTCTTATTTTTATTGAAAAATTGATTAAAAACATGTTTTTGAGCTGAAAATGCTCAAAAATTACGATTTTTACTGAAAAAGTGAGCATTTTTTTTTAAAATTGGAAAATTTTTGGTCATTTTTGATAAAAAAGCCGATCTCTAGTTACTTATATGGTTGATCTTAGTCATATTTTTAATAAATTATAATGAAATGACTTGATTTTTACGTCAATGTTATTATACCTTTGCGTGTTATTTAAAATTGTTCAATTAAAGTGTTTTGATGCAATGCTTTAGAATTTTGAGATTTTTGAAAATGGCGTCCTATTTGAACCGATCTAATGCAAGCAGGTATATAAACGCAATCTTATTATCACACAGCATTTTTAGCAGTTCTTCCGGCAGACAGCGTAAACGCAAATCCATTGATATTCAATCGATGAACTATGAAAGTTTGAAAATGACAGTTTTGGGTCTAGATAAAAAGCCTTGCAGCTATGACATAAAATTACCGAGTGGGATCAAACCATATTCTGTGCAGAAGCTGATGATAATGCGTGTTTTGCAAAGCTACAACAACCGATTGAACTCGTTAATTGAAAGTCCAACTGGAAGCGGTAAGTATTTTTTTTTCACTTTTTCAATCTTTGCTTTTTAGGTAAAACTTTGTCTTTGCTTGCATCAACATGTGCCTGGCTAGCCGAACAAAAAATGAAGCGACATCAATCGCGAGATGAATGTCCTCGTCATGGTATTAAAAGAAACTATACTCAAACTCAAAGCACTGCCACAAATTCATCTGGTACTGTAGAATCCGTTTATTCTAGTATGACTAGTTTGTATTTAGATATTTCACAAAATGGCTTCAAACAGGATGTTTCCATGATATCTGACGATGGTGAGAAAATTCCTTTGAGAACAAAAACGTTGAATCGCTCAGCAATGGAAATTACATGTAGGTTTTCAGAGTCGGATATCCTGGAGAGGATATTTTAGAGAAAAATTTTAATTTTTATAGTGCTCGAAGATTTTGATGAAGATTTTGTTGACGAGTCTGAGTTTAAAAAGCCCTTACCACCAATGGAAGAAGTAGAAGACTTTGATGAAGAAGATTTGTCCTCATTTACAGAATCTATGCTTACGGGTGAAAAGTCAGATAGTACTTCTAAAGTGCCAGAATGTACTTGTGAACCGTAAGTGCATCTTTGGATGTGTCTTTTTATTAATCTTTATATTAGGAGAGTGGTTGTCTATTATGGGACTAGAACTCATAAGCAGATTTCTCAAGTTGTAAAAGAATTTGCCCGGCTGCCTTATGGTCAAGATGGAACTTTGAAGTAAGTCAATCTAGGGATGCTCAAAGTTAAAAAAAGAATAAGCCTTCTGACAAGACTCAAATATGCGAATTTTGGTGATGGTATAATTGCATCATTGGCGTAGCCACCCCGCTCCGGCCCGAAATTCCAAAAAAAAACAAGGGTTTTTATTCCATGGTGAAAATTTTTTTGATTTTTTACTTATATTTTGAAAGATTCTGATCAAATTCACCCCCGTTCCTGATCTGCATCCCTCCTCTGGTCTGACTACCCCACTGAATGTCATAGTTACATAGGTAACAATTTTTTGACACCATGGTGAAAAATTTGTTATCTTTATCACAAATTATATTGTGACCAAAATTCGCATAATTGAAGCCAATAGCAAAAGCTTGTCACTTTTGTAACTTTGAGCGTCATTGCACCAATCCTTTTTATTTTAACAATTTTTTAAGGCACACAATTTTGGCTAGTCGAGAACATTCATGCATCAATGAACGCATTCGGGGAATAGGCGGCGATCTTGCAGCGCACTGTAGAGACGCTTTGAATGCACAAAAACTTGAGGTAATTTTTTGTATGCCATACAACTTGTTGAGATATGGTATTTTTTGTAGCAACGATGCCCGTATAAAGACAACATGCGTGGTTACGATCGTTCTGGCCAAATGAGATACTTTATGCGGAAAAGCGGTGCAGCAGATGTATGGGATATGGAAGACTTAGTGAATACTCTATCTGTTTCGAGACCTCAGATTTGCCCTTATTTTACTTCGAATCGGATTTTGGCCCAAGATGCAGATATTGTTTTTACACCGTTCAATTACATTTTAGGTAACACTTAAATATTGGATTGTTCCAAAAATTTTCGGATTTTTTACATAAAAAAATTTTTTGGACCTGAAAATTTTTTCAAAAAGTGACTCCTATAAGGTAATTTGATACGGGTGAATCGATTGCGCTCATTCCCGAAGCCTGAAAATTGGGGTTTTTAAAGGAAAAATGTTAATTTTCGCTTCAATAATCCAATTTTCCCTGAATCAGGAAAGGATTTTCAGGCTTCAGGAATGCACGCAATCGATTCCCCGCATAAAATTACCCTTAGAGAGTATTTTACGCGAAAAATCTAAATTTTTCGATTTTCGCTTCAATAAACACACCATTTTTCNGGCTTCGGGAATGCACGCAATCGATTCCCCGCATAAAATTACCCTTAGAGAGTATTTTACGCGAAAAATCTAAATTTTTCGATTTTTGCTTTAATAAATACACTGTTTTTCCTTGAATCAGGGAAGCATTTTCACGTTTCTGGAATGTGCGCAATCGATTTCCTGCATAAAATTACCCCTATATGGGTCTTTTGTAGAAAAAAATTTTCGGATCCGAAAATTTTTTCATGTAAAAAATCCAGAAAATTTTGGATCAACCTAATATATGTGTCCTTTTTAGACCCAGTGGTGCGACGATCATCAGAGATTTATGTAAAGAATAGCATAGTCATATTTGACGAAGGACATAATGTTGAAGATGTTTCACGTGAAGCTGCCAGTTTTGAATTTCGAGAACGAGACCTGTACAAGGCTATACAACATTTAGAATCTAAACGTAGTTTTTTATTGTCATTTTTTATGAATCAGCATTTTAGATAATGAGTTAACTAAAGTTCTTGAGAAAGAAGTATGGCTCCAGAACAGTAATGAATTGTCGGATTCTATCAATGCTATGAATCGTGGGCTTACAGATGTAATTTTTATACTTGTTTTTAGGATTAGCGGTTAATGTTTTAAAGTACAGGATGCTTAAAAAACCGCCATTTGTTATTTTTTGGCGTAAATTTTTTTCTTCNAATCGTGGGCTTACAGATGTAATTTTTATACTTGTTTTTAGGATTAGCGGTTAATGTTTTAAAGTACAGGATGCTTAAAAAACCGCCATTTGTTATTTTTTGGCGTAAATTTTTTTCTTCAAATTGACTCGTTAGAGGTCTTTTTATGCGAAAAATCGATTGCGCGCATCGAAAAACCTTGAAAACGCCTCCCAGACTATGAAATACCTAATTTTCAAGTAGGAATTTCTACCGAAATTAACTGACAAAATACGAAAATTTTATATTTCATGGCCTGGGATGCGTTTTCAAGGGGTTTCGATGCGCTCAATCGATTTCTCGCATAAAAATATCCCTAATGAGTCATTTTGGAGAAAAAATTTTTTGGAAAATTCTCTCCAAAAATGATCAAATGGCGGTTTTTTTTGGAACACTCTGTAGTGGCTTTTTTTTAGGTAATTAAGTTATACGCTGTTTTTCTAAAATGGTTTAAATCAATGGCAAACTATTCAGGAGAAAAGAATACAAAAACATATGGTTGGGAGGAACTTCGAATTTCATTGGAAGACCACAATGAACTTTTGGTCGGAAGTAACAAGGATGAGAGATTTAAAATGATACTTGTAAGTTTGGACTGAGAAATTTGATTTTTCTTTATGCGAATTTTTTCTGGCAAGAAAATTTAGCAGAGTGTTTTATTCGAAAATTTCATCTGAAAACAATTGGAAAATTTTCAATTTAAAAAATTTTAAACCTAATTCTTTTTAAGAATGCTATTGCTGGAGTAATGGGCAAGAGCAAAGATGAGGCACCGAATATACTAGTAGAAGAAACTTTGGGGCATTTACGTCCTTCCGGGTTTTCAATCGTGCCATTAGAAAAGTTTTTATATTTTATGGACTTTTATAGCCAAAAAGATTACAAGAATGCTGAGTCTTATAGGTGATGAATTGAGATAATTATTGGTTTTAATCAAAATCCTTTCAGGTGTAATGTCAACTTCATATTGGCTTCAAGAAATGATGAGATTCCAGCAACTTCGATGAATAGGAATAGACACTATGCTAATGGTAGATCGAAGGGAAAATCCAGTTATTTGAGTCAAAAAGTAGTGTCAGATGAGGATGAAGAAACATTTCAAGAAATTCGGACTGGTTATAATGCGGCAGTCCGTCTTTGGTGCATGATTCCTTCAGTTGTAGGTTTTAAGAAAAACTTGAAGCTACTACACAATGTTGGGGGGGGGGAGGTTTTGCGACTTTTCGCTTCAATACACAACATGCCTTCCCTGAATCAATTTTCGAAAAAAATTTTCACTTGTCCTCTCCCCCCTATTATGTAGTAGCTCCAAAAACTTTAAAAATCGATGTTTGATATTTCAATTTTTTAGGCTTTTATGGATGCTGTGAGTGATGCCCGCTCAGTTATTTTGGCTTCTGGAACTTTATGCCCTACGGATACACTTACTACAGAACTCGGATTGGATTTTAAACTTTCAATGGAAGGCAAACAAATCATTCCAAACGATCAAATTTTTGCTTCTGTTGTTTCACGAGTATGTTTTTTTCTGTTGAAAATTTTCTCTATAGAATAGAGGGATGTTATAATGCCAAGAGCGTAACCAGAGAGGGTGTAAAACTTTTGGCGACTTTTTTGATTGCCACACTCCGCGCAACAAATTTTTGAAAATTATTCACTAAAAAACTCAAAAGTACGGTTTTTTTGGCTCACTCTGTAGTGGTAATTTTATACGAAGAATTCAAAAAAAATTTTTCAAGATGAAAAATATCCATTTTGATAATAGATACTTTAGGGCCCATCTAATGTGAACTTGTGTGCCGTGTATAAAAACGTTTCGAATGAAGACTGCCCGTTTATTGCTGAGTTGGCCCAGGTGGTGCTGAGAACGTGCCAAATTGTTCCAAAAGGAGTTCTATGCTTTATGAGTAGCTATCGAATTCTAGAGCTTCTGTACAAACACTTTCAAAATAATTTTGGAATTTGGAGAGAATTACAACGAGTTAAGGTGTGTTTTTTATCTGTCGTAGAGGAGCTGGAAATTTGTTTTTAATGAGAGATAACTTCATTTTCAAGGGAGGTGCTCTTTTTACATACAGTAGCGGAAAAAACTGGAAACACCCCAAAATTTCAAGTTTTCAACGATTTATTGCCATTAAACACAACAAAACCAATCCAGAAGAACAAAAACAATAATAACAGCAGCAATTAATCAATATTTTGTGGGATAACCATTGGCCTTGATGACGGCGCGCATTCGGCGCGGCATAGACTCTACCAATTCGCGCCCATTCTTCTTGGATCGCTTCAAATAGCTCGTTATTGTTTCGAAACTGTCGCTGGTCGAGTCGCTTCTTCAGGACGAACCACAGATGCTCGATCGGGTTGAAGTCGGGACTCTGGGACGGCCAAGGGAGTAGCAGAAGGCGAACCCTTGGATGTCGGAATCAGCGCTTCATAAGCTTAGACGCGTGCTTGGGATCGTTGTCTTGTTAGGAAAACACAATTGCCAGGTTTGTTTCTGCGCCAATATGGGAGCAGGTCAGTGTCCTCATGACAATAAATAGTGGATAACTTGAAATTTTGGGGTGTTTTCATTTTTTCCGCTACTATACCTTGCTTTATTTTTTGGCTACATCTTTTTTAGCAAGTTTGCATTGAACCACGACGCTCAGCAGAACTAACCAATGTAATGGACGAATACGANCTATATCTTGCTTTATTTTTTGGCTACATCTTTTTTAGCAAGTTTGCATTGAACCACGACGCTCAGCAGAACTAACCAATGTAATGGACGAATACGAAGCGGCAGTGAACAATCCAAGACACTATGGCTCAGAATGCACAGGTGCTCTGATGTTGGCCGTTTTTCGTGGGAAAGTCTCTGAAGGAATCGATTTTACCGATGATAAAGCCCGATGCGTGATCTGTGTTGGAATCCCTTTCCCAAATGCCATGGATGATCAAGTAGTTGAAAAGAGAAAGTACAACGATATTCACTCAAGAGCCTCCAAAATATTGAATGGCAATGAATGGTATATTATACAAGCTTATAGAGCGTTGAATCAAGCGCTTGGGAGGTAGGAAAAATTTGTTTAATTAACATGTTTACTTTTATTTTTTAGATGCTTACGCCATATAAACGATTGGGGAGCACTCTTGTTGGTAGATGAACGATTTGAGCAGAAATCCCGAATACCAGACCAAAAAGAGTTCAGTAAAATCTCCAAGTGGGTGCGTGAAAATCTATGCGCATATGATAACTTTGCAAGTTTTGAACAGAACCTGAAAGATTTTGTTGAAAAGCGAGAAAAGAAATCGATTCCACAAGAAGAAGAAAAAGAAGTTTCAGTTGAAAACAACACATTGCCTCCATCAAGAAAGAATGTTCGAAAAATTCATCCAATTTTTCAATGAATCCTCAATTTTTATTTTCTATATTTGTTGATTGCAATTGTTATGTACTGTATTTTATTTGTTCACGCAGCTCCTTGGGGCTGCGTACCGTTTGATTTTTATAACACCGTTGTATCACACCCAAAAATCGGTTTTAGGGGTTAAAATTTTTTAGAATATTTTTTTTCAAAATTTTACTCCATAAATTTTGTTTAATTACGAGCTTTAAAATGATATACAGGCTGATCCAATGAATATACAATGAAATAAAATTTGAAATCTCGGCATAGGAAAAAGATTTTCTAACAATGTTGAAGAACAGATTTTCGTGCCAATAATTAGATCTAATTGCAATTCAGACAATTTTTTTGAATTGTGATTGTTTTTCAAAACTTTTTTTGGGTTTTGAAATTGTGAGGAAAAACGAGGAATTTCGCTTCACAAACCCAATTTTTTTCCTGAATCAGGGTCGGGGAAGCATTTTGGGAATGCGTGCAAACGATTCCCCATATAAAATTACCCCTAGAGGGGTCATTTTTAGAACATTACGTTTTCGGGTCCCAAAAAATCACGAAAATCCACTTTTTTTGGTCCACCCTGTACCTTTTTTGCAAAAATGTAAATGTTGCACAAAAAAGCAAAATTGATCTGTATGCCATTTAGTATTTTGAATTTAATCCAATTGAAAAATAAGCACTTTTCTACATAGTTATTCACTTATTCCATTTTAACTCTTTTGAAATTCGTGCATGTTATATTTGTTTGTAAAATGAAATTGTTGTTATTGACTACGGGTGTGTTTTATTTATCTCATTATCTTATAATAAAAATATTTATTGCACTTAAGAAAACAAAAATTCACTATATACAATTTTTGGCACAATTCCAGAGATTTGGCAAAACAATAAAATTGAGAAAATTTAGTATATTTTAGCAAAAACCATTTTTAAGAATTTGGCAGGCATTGTAAAGAAATCACACACACATATAAAAATCTTGCTTTTTCTATTCATCTTTCTTCATAAAAGCTCCAAACATTTCTACGGGCACCGGAAAGACGATCGTTGAGTTGTGCTCAGCACTAAAATTTCAAACGCAAATAAGTTTTTGTCAATAAAACATACGCAATGCTATATAAAGCTTGTAGATGGCGGAGTTGTAATGCGACCGGGTTAGATTGAATAACATCAGCAGCTTCTTTTAGCGCTCTCGAGGCCTAAAATTTGAAATTGGGAGCTAGTTCACTTTGGATTCGCTTATCGTGGTCTAAAAGTCGAAAATGTATTTTTTTTTCTTTTAAAATCAGCCGAAAACATCTTATTAGGGTTTTTTAGTTCTAGAAACACATTGGTGTTGTTATTTTATGCGTTAAAATCTATAAAAAATACTGAAAAACTTCATTTTTGGAATTAAAACTTCGTTTATTATATTAAAAAGCCATGTTCTTCAAGCCCACCATTTTTTCATTGTCTTCCTGGAGCACCTCGAGTAACGCGAAATGGTAGGCTTGAAGAACAAAAATAACATCACCCATGTGTTTCTCGACTTAAAAAAACCCCTAATAGGATGTTTTTCGGCTGATTTTAAAGGAAAAAACATTTTCAACTTTTGGACCACGATAAGTGAATCCAGAAAAGTGAACTAGCTCCTTAAATTTTTATTGAAAATTTCAAATCCACTACCTTTTGTTCACCTTCAGCAGCAACAACTTTGGCACGAGCTTCTCGAGCAGCTTCGGCTTCAGCCGCCATAGCTCGAGTGAGTTGTTGAGGCAATCGAATGTCTTTGACTTCTACTCTTTCCACCTTGACACCCCAATGTTCAGTGCCTTCATCAAGAATTGTTTCACACAATTGCGCAATCGCTTCTCGTTCCGTGAGCATTTCTGTTAGGGTTTTCATACCCAACGCATTTCTCAGGGTTGTCTGTGCGAGTAGTTTAGTTGAATAGATAGCATCATCAACATTATTCACAGATGCAATTGGATCTGAGGTTCGGAAGTACACGACTGCGTCTACACTAACTGTCACCGAGTCTTTTGACAGAATTTCTTGAGGTGGCACAGCATATGAGACGCTAGAATTGGGGTGAATTTATTTCAATTACATTTTGGCTATTCTGAGGCTGAGAAATTCGAGACGCTAAACGTCTCGAATTCGTCTCGACCTCATTTGAATTAGTCGGAGTATTGACACGAAAACCCTGAACTTTACATTTTTTTAATACGCTTAATTATTGGGTGTATTTAAAAAAGAAAGACGGCATTCTTTATAGCTCGACGAGACGAACAAAATGACACCAAATTTATCCAATTTTATAATTGTTTTTGGTTATTGAAACGAAAACTTTGATTCAGGGTTTTCGTTTCAATAACCCAAAACAATTCTCAAATGGGATAAATTTGGTGTCGTTTTGTTCGTTTCGTAGAGCTATAAAGAATGGCGTCTTTGTTTTCTAAATAAGTAAGTGTATTTTAAAAAAATGTAAAATTCAGGGTTTTCGTGTCAATACTCCGAATAATTCAAACGAGGTCGAGACGCCGTCTCAAATTCGAGACTTTTAGGGTCTCAACCACCTGTTCGAGACGGTTAGCGTGCAGCCTAACTGAATGAACTTTTCATGAGCATAACAATTATCAAAGCTTACACTCGAAGGTCAATTTTTCGATAAGTATCAATACATGGAATAACAAAAATCATTCCTGGACCTCGTGCACCCCCAAAGACTAGCCGACCAATGCGAAATATGACAACTCGTTCATATTCTTTTATAACCTAGATTTTTAAAAATTGACTTGTTAAATTTCTTAAAAAAAATCATTACTTTTAAACAAACACACATGGAAAATGGAAATGTTAGAATGATAAGAAGCCATGAAAGTCCCATTAAAGCATAACCGAATATGGTTCCTATTGTTTCATAATCTGGTGGCACATCTTGTTGGTTTGAAGGTGCTACCCATTCTGGATCCGTTCTCTGGGACTTTCCACCGCCTGGTGATGACATTTGCTTCCCCAGTTTGGCAATTCAGAAAATAAAAATACACTATTAGAGAGCCTCTATGAATATCTTCGCAGGGCACTAATTATTAATATGGAAGCTTCGAATTCTTAATTACATCTAGACCTAAGAGAGTTTATTTTCTAGAGAAGCATTGAGGAAATAATCATAAATATTCACGATTTGCTTTAATATTTATAGGGTGTATAAAAAAACAGGAATTTGGACGATTTTTATGTTTTTCCAGTCCGAAATTTTTTTTTCAAAAATGACTCTATTAGGGCTAATGTTATACGGGGAATCGATTGCGCGCATTTTCGACACTTGAAAACGCTTCCCTGACCCTGAATCAGGAAATCGGAGTGTGTGTATTGAAGCGGATATCGAAAATTTTCAGATTTTCTGTCTGAAAATTATCTTTATGGGGGTAATTTTATGCGGAAGATCGATTGCGCGCATTTTCGACGCTTCCCTGATTCTGAAAAAAAAGAAAAATGGGTGTCAATCAAAGCTTTGAAGATGGGATATCTCTTTTCTTCCCCTTAGTGTTAACTCTTTCATTTTGTACTGGGCCATGAAGTTGAAAATAAGACTCGTCTGTAAAAATTCCTTTTGCCACCAAATCTTTACCTCTATCCAAAAGTGCTTGACATAATCGAACTCGCTTTTCTTCAATTAAAGGGGGTAACATTTATGGACTAATCCAAGAAAATTTTTTTGCCAAAACAGCCTATATAGGGGTAAAATCATGCGAAAAATCGATTGTGCGCATCCCCGAAGCATGAAAATGCTTCCTTGATCTTGATTCAGGGAAAATATAGATTTTTTTCGACCTAATACTTGGTTTGAAAAGATGTTTCTCCACTAAAAAGTGCATTTTTTGTTCAACTTTGCACTTTTCATTTTGCCCCCCCCAGGGAAGCGTTTTCAAGCTTCAGAAATGCGCGCAATCGATTCCTCGCATAGAAAAACCCCCTATAGGGTCATTTAAAAAAATTTTCGGGTCGAAAAAACATGAAAAAATCGCCCAATTCCGATTTTTTGATACACCCTGTAATTGTAAAATTGTTGTACCGTGAAAAGATATAAATTTAAACATATCATTACAAACTTATCTGCGCAAAATATTCATTCCAACTTATCGCTCGACTGAATTAGCCTAATAAATAAATTTGCATTCTTAGTTCATACGCTCCGAAAATGGCAATCCCGTGAAGTGTAATTACAAGGCATGTCGTGTCAGAAGTGCTTGTTTTTAATTGAATGTAGATCACATAGCCAATTAAGGCATAAGAAAACAAATTTATCCAATCGACTTTGGAAGTAAAGCAAATCTTTCTTGTTAAAAAAAGTCATTAAAAACTCAACGAGAAAACCAATCAGGTCCACGGCTCTAGGACATTTCTCAGCGAAAACGCGAACATTTCTCGACGAATTTTATAATAAATGATTAATCGCGTCAATATACAGATTTTATTGCAATTCAAGCAAAGCGCGATATTATACAATTTTAGCGATTCATAAAAAGTTGTAAAAGTAAGGGCCGCCACTAATTCGTTCGGAAATTGTTGACTTCACTAAGTTATCACTAATTCCGTTCGGACACATCACTAATAGGCGTTAGGACGCGTACAGAAACGTTCGGACGAGCGCCCGAACGCGTCCGAACGTTTCTGAAAGCGTCCGAACGCCTATTAGTAATGTTTCCAAACGCAATTAGTGAAGTTATTAGTGAACTAACTAGTGCATACGTGGGCAAGGAGTGGGTTGACCCATCCCCATATCGCCGCAAGAGGGTAAAATGTAGAAAACATGTCGCAGTTGGGTGTGATGGATGAGGGAAAAATTGTATCGCAGATCGGCGCGAAGCACCGACCTGCGACGTTTTTTTTTGGTCGACAAACGTATCGCATTTGGGTTTTCGACCTACCCCCTTGCCCATGTATGAACTAGTTATTAGTGAACTAATAACTAAAGTCCGTTCGGGAGCCGTCCGAACGTATTAGTGGTGGCCCTAAACCACCTCCACAAAATTACTTGAAAAATTTTCATTTGTTTTTGGAGAAAAAATTTCGGAGCTATTACTCAAAAGGGGGGCACCTACGTGAAAAATTTTTCTAGAAATGACCCCTCTAGAGGTAAAAACATGCGGGAGAATTCGAATTGGACATTTTCGAAGCGAAAAAACGCTTCTCTGATTCAGAGAAGGCCTGTGTATTGAAGCGAAAAGTCGCAAAAATCGCATTTTTGCCTCGAAAAAAGGAAAAACCTTTGAAAACAGGCAAAATGGCAGGCCTGGTTATACTGAAGACATTTTGAAACCATCCGCTTCTGTTGCTTGAGCTGTAATGAAATGGTGTTTATTGAAACAATTGACAAAACAAAGGAATCTGTGGGGGGAGGGGATCGAACTCTTTCCGTTAAAGCACCAGTCCACTCGGAAAAAACTCTATGTAAAAATTATATATTCGGAAAATTCATAAAAAATGGAGCATTTTTTGCTTTTACGACAACATCTGAATCGTTATAGTTTTCGAGAAAATTGTTTTTTAAATTTGAATTTATGTACATGTTTTCGTTGTAATATACAAAAATTTTAAAATTTTTTATACTAAAATCGTCAAATTTCAATGTGAATATCTTTACTTGTTGTAAATTATGAACTGATAACATTTAGCAATAATTTACTTTTTCATTATTTGAGCAAAAAAAGTCGATTTTTGCGAAAACATTTTGAAAAAGTTTGTGTATTACAACGAAAACATGCACTTTTTCAAATTTTTTGCGCAAAAATTGACTTCTTTGCTAAAAAATAAATATTTTTTTAACCGTTAACAATTCATAATTTACAATAGTAAAGATATTTACAATTGAAATTTGACGATTTTAATGAAAAAATTTTGAAAAAGTTTGTGTATTACAACGAAAACATGTACACAAACTCAAATTTCAAACGCAATTATCTCGAAAACTACAACGATTCAGAACATGCCGTAAAAACGAAAAATGCTCCACTTTTCATGATCTTTCCGAGTATATTATTTTTATATAGGGTTTTATTTCCGAATGGACTAGTCCTTTAAAGATGAACTTTTTTTTCACCAGTTTTGCTCATGCGCTGGGCAAAAATAAAAAACTAAGCCCTAATAAATATATCCATCAAATAATT